>ML660204.1:15123426-15202191 GCA_007570785.1 Antilocapra americana
GAGAGCCTGTGTGCACAGCTAGAGAGTCTGTGTGCACAGCTAGAGAGCCTATGTGTGTCACAACTAGAAAGTCTTTGTGCACAATTAGAGAGTCTGTGTGCCACAACCAGAGGGCTGTGTGCACAACTAGAGATCCCATGTGTCACAACTAGAGTCTGTGTGCTACAACTAGAGAGCCTATGTGTGCCACAACTAGAAAGTCTTTGTGCACAACTAGAGAGTCTGTGTGCACAAGTAGAGAGCCCGTGTGCCACAATTAGAGAGCCCATGTGTGCCACAACTAGGGAGTCTGTGTGCCTAATAAAAGATTCTGTATGATGCAACGAAGATACTGGGTGTGGCAATTAAGACTCAATGCAGCCAAATAAATAGATAAATATTTTCTTAAAGAAATACTGGTCTCTGTACAGCCAATGACCACTGTGAATATGTGGATTTAAAAGTATTATCAATTTCTTATGGTGTTAAAAGTGCAGTTTTAAGACAGTCGTTACCAGTTAAATCTTTGTGTGTGCCTGTGTGTGTGTGAGAGAGAATTTTAATAGAAGGCAATAACATTATTTAATCTTCTTTTATATCAAGTGAGTTTCCAAAATATATTCAAAATTCTCACCTCTCCACTTTCTTTATGGCATATTTGGTTTTATGCTAAACTGCATTCTGAAGATTCTATTAATGAAGATGGTTTAATGCCCGTGCATTATTATAATGGACTCCTTTGTTCTACAGCTTCTCCCTGTGTCACAGACTAAGTCATTAATCAATGGGTGCTGAAAAATAATTGTCTAGTTCTAACAATCGTCTATTGTTGAAACATTTGGAATTTTAAGATAAAGATGTACAGGCTGTTCTGAAAAATGGTTTAAGATTACCCTTCATGGAATTGTGGACATATTGTTGGAAATGCCAAGCAGCTGACCTGGTTTTAATGCATTTTTGAGTCCCGTTGTTCAATTGCCTATTCAAATTGTGCTGGGAAAGTTGACTTCATTAATGTCAGGAAATAATGATTGTGGGTTTTTTTTTATTGAGCTCATACAATTATTAAATGCAGAAATATCATAGAATTCTTTAGCATTTTAAAATAGAAGTGCAGCCTGTTAATAATCATGATGGTGAGTTTTCATCTATTTAACATCATTTTTGTACATGGCACTCCCATCCTAGATACCTGCTATAAATAAGAATCCTGTATCTCTAGGTGATGACTATTCAACAGGAAATATATGACTACACCATGCTGTTTCAGTAGCTCAAAATTAGATACCTTTCTCATTGAAAATGCTGTAATTTGAAATGTCAATAAATACATTGCATGCCATCTCATACTATAACAGATTACCACTTAAATCTGTCAAGATTGAAGTCCAACTCACAACCTGAAATAAATGTGAATTCTAAATTGAGGGAAAACGTGTGCCTGACTTTTTAATGTAATCCACTTCTATGTAAATATCTGTATCATTGCATATTTATCGGGTTGTACGTCTAACTCTTCCCAGACAGGGCTCTCTCAGGGCCATTCTTTGCTCATATTTATTTTTGGTAGATCTCTAACCCATTGCAGACCTAGGTTAATAATTACACTTTGGCTTTTCTTTGATGAGCACCTGAAACAAACATTATTTCTTAACTGGAGGAGAAATGACTGTATTTCTCTCAGTTCGTCCACTCCAATGTGACCCATTGTAACTAATCTCTCTTCTCTTGTCCCTAACTGTACATTAAAATGAGGAGCATCTCCTCTTTCTGATATGTTTTCAGTGAATCTTCATTGTTCAAGTGGGAGCAGAGAGTCAGCATCGGCTGGTTCCTTTCATCCCTTTAAAGTCTAGGAGCGTGGGACCTATCCGGGCACCTGATTATCTGCGAAGTAAGACTTGTCCACTGTGTATGTAGCTCTCTTGGGCAAAGCAGCATGCATGCAGTCCATTTAAGAGATATGCTATCCTGGACACACAGGGAAGGAGACAGGGTGAATGCTCTACCTTTGTCCCACAGACAGTGGCCCAGAGCCATCACGAAGGGCCAACTCTGTCTGATTCTAGGGTCCCAGGTTTCTCCATCAGAAGAGTCCTGTCCTTTTTTCAGTCAGACTGACAGTCACTGACTATTATATATTATATTAAATACACATTTATATACATGCATGCATTATGTGTATTTATACACATACATAATATACCTAATATGATGTTCTTTCTTCGTGTAAATGGCTTACATTAGATCTATTCTTTATACTTATGTCATCAAATTAGACTGTATTTTACTGGGTTGGACTTCCTCCTGTATATGTATTCTGTGTATTGAGTGATTTCCTGTAAGTTTCACTATCTACAAATTTGCTACCTAGTAATCCATCTTCATTCAGCAAGAACGTGGGAAAAAATCAATAGTTCTAATAAAATGATATGGATGGATTTAGATGAAATAAGCTTTTGAGGTTATTTTACTTATTGTCCACATTGTGACACTTGACTGTCTTCTCTAAGCCTGTGAGTCTTCTTTTAGCTTTGCCCTGTTGTTTGCATTGTTACAGGACTGCCTCATATCCTAGACAAGGGCTGGGGCCAGGCTGTGTCTATCCCCCGCTCTGTCTCTGGGCACACCCATGGCTGTGAGGAGTCAACTCACTCGTTAAGAGCATGCAATCTGAGAGCTGGATGGGACCCTGAAAAGAACGCATCCCAAGCCTTCGTTTTTAGATAAGGACCCTCAGCCCCTGAGAGCTGTTACTTCAGGCTCTTGGGGGCTAGATCTTGGGGCGGATCTGAAGTAGGGCCACTGCTCTTCTGAACTCTGCAGTGTCACCTGTGTCCTACCTGTGTCCCCCAGAGTGGCAGTCTTCTCACACCCAGGCCCCGGAGGGGTCCTTCTGCTTTGGAGCCAAGCTCACAGCTCCGGGAGAGATGCCCATGTGAGGGAGACAGGGAAGCATACACCTGGCCACCCACATCAGCAAGACTGGATGGCAGGCATCTGCTGCAGTTAAAACTCCTCATAACCAGAAAGTATCGAGTAACAATTGTGCCTGTCCTCTGACTACCCAAAGTAAAAGTGCCAGAAATTGACCTGCAGCATGGGAAAGAGCAGGAAATTACTTCAGAGATGTTTTGTAGCAAAGGTAAGAGCTTGCTGAAAGCTGGCACACGAGGGTACCCATCGCATTTCTTCTGGATAAAACCGTACTGTGTCCAGACCTCAGTGTTTCTAAGTATCAAGTACAAGCCAAGTGGGAGCCAGTTTCTGACCACTACAACAGGGGCTGTCCTAGCCAAATAGATTTTAATACTCCCCTGCTTAATGACTGAGAAGAAAGAAACTGGAGAACATGTACTGTGCTTTTTATTTAAAATTATGTTTTTTTTCCAGGATGTTAATAGAAAAATCATATCGATCCATGCAATATATTTATTAACACGAAAGATCTTAGAAAGTAGGTTTTGATGTTCGTCCAACCACCATGACCCAAATTCTACAGAACTTAGAAGAGCTGTCTCTGACAGCTGATAGGCACTCATAAACACACACGTTCGGCCCATAAACCATGGCATATTGGATCACTGTGTTTAGGAGAGACAGTACTAATTACAGTGGCACTTGACTATGGTCAGAGGTGAAGTGATCCTGTATGTTCATGGTCAGGATGTGTGTCCCAGAATCTTCAGTTCTGGGATGTTGCGGGAGGGCCCTGCTGTCACAGAATGAGTTACTAAGGAGAAGAGGATGGGATTCATGTCCTAGAGGGAGGGTTTTCCCCTTTTACTTTATTGAGCAGGATCATTCATTAAATAAAAAAATCCCCTTGGACTTCTGTGATCCTTTAAAATAGAAACATAAAAACCTATAGTAATAATAATGATGCAAGTCCAATAATTTTTAGCCTACTTACTGCTGTTTAAGAATTTTATGTGTTTTGTACTCCTTCCCTAGATGCATGCCATAAATAAAGGGATTGAAAATGATTATTGTCCAGCTGGGAATATGTGGACATATAACTCAGTTTTAGTGTCTAATATGGGACAGAGACCACGTTAAGATCGGTTTATTTTTATGTTCCCTCTACTTGACTGGCATATCTAAAGTGACGGAAAAATCCATATCTTGTGAGATAAATGGCTTTGCTGAGGGACAGTCTGCTTTTCACAGAGAGTGTTTTTGCCTCTTACAGTGAAGATTTCAGTGGATACATCGCCCATCTTACAACTGGACAAAACTGAAGAAAATGTCTCTCTACTTAGCTCAGAAGTTGTTTTGTTTCATGGGACTTTCACTCTTGACCCAGTCCCTGAAATCCATGATTCTTCCCCAGTTTGGGGGCCTCTTCGTTCTACACTCACTTCACCAAGGTTTCCTTATGTTCCTCTCCATGTTTTTTATACCACAATCTGTCTCTCTTCCCTTCCTCAGATATCAAGCGGTTGGTAATGCTGGACCAAGGCCAATAAAAGGCTCACATTTAGAGAAAACGACAAAGAGTCAATCTCTGTGTCCAGATTTGGAGAGTCTTCTCTGGGTCTGATACCTGAGCATGAAACCTGGCACTTCAGTGGAAGTAACCTCGACAAAGAGTGGACAGCGAGATTCTGAGTGCTCGTGAAGCCAACGAAGGGGAGCCTCCGGGGACGTGCGGGGTCACTCTGAGGAAGCGACACCGATAACCTAGAATCTATCCAAAGAAGAGCCAGCGTGATGCTCAATCAGCAGCTGCTACTGTTGACCTGGCTGTGCTCGGTCCACTGATTGTGGCTGCGGTAACCTGTCTGATTCATCCTAAGGAAGCCCAAAGGACGGTTCTGAGAAGTGCTTTCAATCTAGGGGCTGGCTCAGGAGACTGGATGAAGAGGAAAGTTGAAACATGCAGAAGGAGCCATAAATGCAAGACTCTCCAACTGCGGGTACCAGCTATCCGCGAGGACATTTCCTGGCAGGAGGTGAAGAAGGCAAGCGGATGTCTGGTGGGGCAGGAGCACCAGGCCGGCTCCTCAGTCTTCACCAGAGACTCATCTAGAAGCCTGGGGTTACCTGTGCCGCTCTCCTAGCCAGCGGGGAGTCTCTGGTGGCGAGAGGCCTGAGAATCACTGACCAGAGTCAGTGTGTCCCACCTTTCCCAAATTCTGGAATTTCCTCAAGTCCTGCCTCCCCAGTCCTTTCGAAGCTTGCTTAAATCCAACTTTCCTTGAAATGCCAGAGACAGTTTTTGTTTTTCTCACAGAATGCTGACCCACGTGCTACTGAAAAAGCATGATTCTTTGTCCATTTCCCTGGGTTTACTTTGTGAGAATCATCTTCCAGGTTCAGTGCAGGAATGCGGGGGTGCAGGTTAGAGCAGCCCCGGGAAACAGGCACCTTTGGGAGGAGCCCCTGTCCTCCACCCAGCCCAGGCCAGGCAGGTGTCCTCCCACAGGTGCATCTCCTTGTGAAGCCAGACTCTCAGTGTCCCTTCAGAGGCCTTCAGCCCCAGCTCAATGACCAGGTAGGGAAGGAGGAGAGTGTTGGAGTCACAGCTCAGATGGCTGTGTCTCCCAGACTGCTGGCAGCCCCTGAGGACATGGTTATGGCCTCTGGGTTTTGTCCTTTGCTGTGAAATGTGCAAATGTCCTTTGCTGTGAAATGGCCACCCAGCATCTACTGAGCCCATTGCTCTACTGAACAGCTGTGGACAGAGAGCCAGATCTAACCCCTACCAGTTCACAGAAATGAGCACAAATTTGACCCAGTTTGTTTAGACTTAATCTCAAGCCTCTTTGGAGAGACCTGAGCTTGTCACACACCTTTTCATATTTTCTAGGTCCAGAGACACCAGGAGAGGAGGGTTGTGGATGTTTACTTAGCGCTATCGGAGAGAGGACACTTAAAAAGTCCTGAGCTTGTTTCCTGCTACCCTGCTGCAAAAGGATCAGTTCAATTCAGTCGCTCAGTCGTATCCAACTCTTTGCGACCCCATGAATCACAGCACAGCAGGCCTCCCTGTCCATCACCAACTCCTGGAGTTTACCCAAACCCATGTCCATCGAGTCGGTGATGCCATCCAGCCATCTCATCCTCCATTGTCTCCTTCTCCTCCTGCCCCCAGTCCTTCCCAGCATTAGGGTCTTTAGGGCCAAATACCACCTGGGCCCAGGGAAGCAGTGGGGAGCAGGGTCCCACCCAGCCCATGTAGGGTTCTGAGTCAGGCAGGGCAGACTTTCCCTCTCTGAACACTCATGGAGTTTTTGGTGTCTTCACACAACTTGCTGCTTGATTGCTCCATGTGGTCTGTGGTCTTGATGAGATCATCTCTTCTCCCCTCTTAGTTAGAAATATCTGGAAGTCACAAACCATGCCACAGGTATATAGTGAAGTGTTAGTTGCTCAGTTGTGTCCAGCTGTTTGCGACCCCATGGACTGCAGCCTGCCAGACTCCTCTGTCCATGGGATTCTCCAGGCAAGAATACTGGAGAGGGTTGCCATTTCCTTCTCCAGGGGCTATTCTGATCCAGAGATCAAATCTAGGTCTCCTGCATTGCAGGCAGATTTTTTACTGTCTGAGCCACTGGGGAAGCCCCCTTCAGGAAACTTTCTTGATTCGCTCAGAGGAAATAACTTCTGTCACAGGTATAGCTATATTCAGGTGTGACACTTACCATGTGAATTGCCTGACCCATGTAATTCCTTCCTTTCCCTGGCAACTGGCTAAAATTCAACAGGGTAGTAATATGCTCCAGGGATCTTAATTCTTAGCTTCTTAAAAAAAGTGATGTGTAAAGGGTTGAATCTGTGAATTTCAGACATTAAGCTGAAAAATGAAATATATTTATTTTAGAGTAACCATATTTAGCCAATACATGTTTGCAAATAATACAGTAGCCACCCACGAATAAACCTCTAAAGCAGAGATTATTCTAAGCTGTATAAACTGGATGTACTTTCTACAATCAAAATCAAGTGAAAAAAATGAACAGAAAAACTCATAATGACCCCAGAGTGATTTTCATTTTGAATTAAATTCAAAAGTTTTTTTCTGAAAAGATCCTAAGTGAAAAAGGAGGTGTTTTATACTTTAAAAGAGATGACAGCAAAATCAGTCATATTTGTGGAGTTCTTTTTTCTTTTCCCTAAATTATGGCTGACAGGATAAAAATTTAAAATATGGTCAAATATCAGATAAGAATTTGAACAGCACTGTGTCTACTGTATTTAGACATAATTATAATTTTCAATATTTTATTAACAACAGAGTCATAGTATGATAGCATGACATATTAGCATATTTATAATTTTAGCCTCTGTGACCGGCCAGTAACTTGCAGGCTCTCTTATTTGAACAATCTTTTGTTTAAATGTAACCACCTTCCACTGCTAACAACACCATTGACCCCAAAGTCAGGCAACATTATCTACTCAGTAATTTGCACCAATAGCCTCATTGTATTTCATTTAGCAGGACGCTTATCAGGGAAAAACAGGAAGAGTGAATTCCACAGTTCTTTGTAAAATAAATGCAAGTAATAATAATAAAAGGATGGGATATTAGGAAGCAGACTGGGAGAGCCTGTGGACAGATGACCAAGAGATCCAGTGCTGAGCTGCTTGATGGTGGTGATAAAACTAGGAATGTCACTGGCTGTCCCCCATGAGTGGCTTTGGGTGGGGAATGTAGGGGTCACAAATGAGTCCTATTCACAACCGAGTCCTTGTCAACAGCAAATTCCAATTTTGGCCTTTGGGTTTGAAATAAAACAAATACAGATGCTCAAAGCTCTTATCAAGGATGGAGCTGGGAGGTGGGAGCCGGTTCCAAGGTCTCTGAAGCCCTGAAGGGGACTCCTGAAAGGATGGATTGGTCCTTCCTTCACTCAGTGAGCCTTTACCAAACACCTCACTGTGTCTGGCGGCTACCTGCTGGAAAGCCTGACTACAACCTCTCTGGCAATCGGCCAGTATGGGCCAGTAAATGGCAGTTCCTCTGCTTTGTGCTCCTGTTTCCAGCCCACATGCAGCAGAGAAAGTCATCTCCTCCCTGAGCGGTGCGGCGGGAGGCCACCCCAGCAAGCGGACCTGAACCCTTCTCTGTGCCGGGAGAGTCCTGCCCGTCTGGCTCTCTTGCCAGACCAGCCCTGGGTTGTGCAGGCTTTGCTTGTTTCTCCAGGTGAGCATGATTAACTGACTTGTTTGGGCCCGGATGGCTCTGCCTGGAACACGGCAATCAGTGGGTCAAGTTAGTTGTAGATGATTGTATTCAGATACCTATGGACATTTTCAGATACTGCCAATCATAATTTCCTGTGTATTTGTCCATTCAAAAGACAGTGGACGCCAGCCACGAAAATATAAACAGAAGTGAGAGAAAATAGAGAGTGAGAAACAAATGTTATTTGAAATCAACTACAGATGACCTGAGTAGATCCTGACCCCAACTGTCTCTTTTTTTCAGCAATCTTCTATTAGCTACACTTCAGATGGGAACTTGTAAAGGAAGAGACTGAGCAAACACTTAAAAATTGCTAAGGAGCTCAACACGGCAAAATAATAGAAAGTGGTCATTTGGGTGGGTTCAGGGTACCGGGAGCTGAGATGGTTCTGAGGCAGCAAACAAGTAGGAGCCTAGTGGCCAAGGGCTGAAGTCAGCTGGAGAGAAGCTCCCAGCATCATTGCTTTCCCAAGACCTCTGAGCTCTTCATATAGAAAGCCATCTCTGGGCCTACTTTCAGAACCTCATCAAAGTTTGCAGTGTCCCACGTGCTTGGTTCCTGACATCACTTGGTACTCTGACATCATTTGGTACCCCAACATCACTTGGTGCCCTGACATCACACACTTGGTACCTGTACATCACTTGGTACCCCAACACACTTGGAACCCCAGCATCATGTTCTTGGTATCCCAGCATTGCACTTGGTACCCTGACACACTTGGTACCCCAACATCACATGCTTGGTATCCCGACATCACACACTTGGTACCCTGACATCACTTGGTACCCTGACACACTTGGTACCCTAACATCATGTGCTTGGTACTTTGACATCACTTGGTACCCTGACATTGCTGCCAAGAAGGCAGGGAGATCGGGTGTCAGGGGGGTTGAGGAGTCGCACAGGGAAGGGAGCCGGGGGATTTCAGGACTCGGGGCGGGGGCAGAGCTCCCCATTCACTTTGGGCGGAAGGGTTTACTCATTTCACTTAGAACTCAAAGGACAGTGTGATCTCAACAGACATTTAGCTAAATTTTAAAACAAAAAGTATTATAAAAAGGAGACTAGATTGTATATGGTGACCTTTTAAACTGCTGGGCTGTCTGTGTGGATATTTAACGCCACCATGCTTTTCGATGACTGGCTGTTATTTCTCCAATGCGTGCAAACCACTGAAATTGTGATTGACAGAACCTCCTTTGAGAGTTTCATATTAATTAGCACACAAGTACACACAATGAAATAGTGCAATGAACGCCGTCCCCCCCCACCAAGACACTGTTACAGAACAGGAAAAGAAGATGAGATTATGACTATAAACACATGTCAAGGTATATGTACAGGTGCACAAAGGTTTTCTTACTCATCATGTTTGATACCTCGGATCATTTGTGACAATGTCATACTTTCTAGACAAGAATTGACATTTTGCAATTTATTTTGGAGGGAGACACTTTACTTTGGAATTTTTTTTTTTTTTGCCATTAGCAATGACCAAAAGAAGGTTGGAAATGTAAGCTTTCAGTGTTACTCCTAACTTTTTGGTCAGAAATTAAATGGTTGCATGTAATTGTGGTTATCTATAAATTATAGGGTAGTAATTTTAGAAAATGTCAGTGGAACTAATGCCTGCCTCTGTGTGGTAAATACATGGCTAAGACCACACAGGAAGTAACAGGGTGAACGAACATGAACTCAGACCTAGTTCTACCAGTTAAGAAGTCAGAGGCTGTAGGATGGTTATTTGGTTTTTGAACTTTCCTTATGAGAAGAGAGAGTGATAATCGTCTGTCAAGAGTTTTCTGAATCAAGCACTGTGGAGAGCGTAGCTCATGCTGGGCACACAGGGATGGTCACAAGTGGTAGCAAGACTATTATCATAGTAATTGTTACTATTATTACCATTGCACTGGGTAACGGGGCGACTGACTTACTTTGGCTTACTTACTGGTCCAGTGTTAGTTACTTCAAACACTGCTTTAATATCCTCCAGTTAGAAAATCAAGCTAACTTTACTGAGAACAGCATTCAAGCTGCAGAGGTAGGGGTCATTTATTTCAAGTGCTCAGACAGTGATGGTGACTGTGTTTTAGTTGGAAAGAGAAGTAAGTGCAGAATCACCAAATTTTTCTGCCAGGAAGGACTCTGAATCATTCCTGAGTCCTTTCACCCACCCTCCCAGCTGGGCTGCAGCCGCCATGCATGAGGATACCCAGGCCAAGGAAAAGCATGTTTTTCAAAGTCAGGCAGCTAATGACAGCCCGCAGAAGAGCCAGAGCAGGAACTCGGTCTCCCTTCCGGGCTTCCTCCTTTCAAATGGAGCTCAGATGTGGGCTTGTTAGTGATACAGCAAGTATCACAGAGGCCTTTTCTGGTGAATCAAAAAAAAAAAATGATATAACAAAAGTTAATTACACACAACCAGCCAAGTAAAAAATTCTCACGTTGTAATCCACCGTAGAATCTTTGTGGTTTCCATGGTAATGGGAGGTTGAGAGTTCTCAAATAGAGCAATCTTGTGCAAGAACAGTATTTGGTGATTTTCTTGACATCTTATAAGTGGTTAATCAGGCCAGATCCATCCTGATGTAACTGGGAGCCGAATGTCAGAGGAAAAAGTAGGCTCCATTTCAGTCTACTCTCGAGGGCACCACCTCTGCCCTTCCTCTGAGCCCAAGCTCTGCCCCAGGCAGCACAATCCTGAGACAAAGAGGGGTGTCCTCCCCTGGTGGGCGAGATCTAGCAGAAGGGGTCCCGCTCAAACACCCTTTCACCCCTGCAAAGGGTGCATCAGAGGCAGGTCTGGGGCTGAGTCCAGTGGCTTCCAGTAAAACCACTGACTGAATCACAAGCAAAAAACAAAACCAGAAACAAACAACTGGCAGAACCACTATGATAGCAAAAGGGCACCCATGGTTTTCTGTTATGAGGCTGGCAATTACTTTATTGTGCTTACATAAGACTTCTGCTCACTGTTGAATCTCTGTACCTCCCTCCTTTACATTCATCTTTCATCCCTTCCTTATTCCTTCCTTCCCCCTCCCTTCCTTCCTCCACTCCTTCCTTCCTAAATAGTTTATTTCCTTCCATTATGTCTTGTAAGTGGCATTTACTTAAATGCAGGAGATCCAGGTTGGATCCCTGGGTTGGGAAGATCCCCTGGGGGAAGGAATGGCAATCCACTCCAGTATTCTTGCCTGGAAAATTCCACAGACAGAGGAGCCTGGTGGGCTAGAGTCCATGGGGTCTCAAAGAGTCAGACTCGACTGAGTAACTAACACTTTCACTTTCATAAAAGTTATTGGTTCTGTGTGTTGATTTTACAACATGTTACTTATAAATTATTTTTTGCTAGTGCATTTCTATCAATTCCTCTGGTTTTATCTGATACATAATTATATCATCTGCAAGTAAGAGTGACTTTATCTTTTTCTCATATAAGTATGTGATTGTACTGTTTCATATTTCCACATGATGCTACAGAAAAGGGGTTATACAACATATTTGTATTTGGATTGAAAAATATATAACAATGAGAAATTATCTGAGATTAACAATGGCAAAACTGTACTCAAAATAAAATTATTGAAAGAAAGTTCCTTACATAAATATGAATTCTATAGGTATTGTTAAGTGCTGTCATTTTCTATCATACTGAGTAATTTTAACTTGAAAAAATGATATGTCTTGATTTTGCAAAATGCAAAATTCTTTCGGAATTTTTAGAAATGACCATATGATTTCTCCTTAACTGTATTAATATGAGATATATAATACATTAAGTTAAAAGAGTTAATTCTTAAGAGCTAAAAAGTTATAAGCTTAAAGTTAAAGATTTCCTATTATGAAAGCACTCCTGCATTCCTGAAACTTTGTTCTGAATTTCCTGTCTTACTCAACTGTGTGTGTTCAATTCTCCCCACTTCCAGCCATGGTTTAACTTCATAGTTTAAAAAGCTCTAGGAAGGCCTTTTTGCTCTAAATTTTGATATCCATTCCAATTTTTGATATGTTTCATAATGGTTGGAGACTGTTGATTTTATTTTTCTGTGGGGCACTGACGTTCTGTCTGTAACCTGTCATTCCAAGTTTTGAAAATGTTCCAAATACACCGAAATGCTCTTCAGATATGATGCAGAACCACCTACGTGGGTTTAGAGTATGATTTACAGCAGTACAATCTGCCTTACTGATTGTGGTTTCTGTCTTCTCTATTCTTTTTGTATCCCTTGCCATGTTTTATGTTGAGACAAATAAGTGAGTCTCTTATTATTATGTTTCTGTCTCTAGTGTCCACATTATAAACAATGCTGCTGCTTTATCTGGGTGTAGTTCCTAATGACTGCTAGCTCTGTACTAGTGGTTGTATCCCTCAGCATTATGAAGTGCTAACCCTCTTTGTTATTAAATGCTCCATCTGAGTTTCTCTTCCTTCTTGCCAGCTTTTGTCACATGTCAAGGCATGACACCTATGCATTCACCTGGCATAACTATATTCATATTTCACCTTTAATCTCTCTGGAATAAACTTATTTTCCTTTGTAAGTATTGTTGTATTATATTACCAACACCAGAAATGAAAGAGAAGATTTTACTACAGGTTTAATAAACCTGTTAAGGAGAAAAGAGATGACATTCTGAACAAGTTAATGTCAACAGATAAGGCAACTTAGATAAAAGGGACACATTCATAGAAGAGTAAAATTAACCAAAACTGAGTGCAGATGAAACAGCAAATATAAACAGCCCTATGTCAATTAAGCTAATTATCAAAAAATCCTCCCACAAAGAAAGCTTCAGGCCCAGGTGGGCTCACCGTGCATTCTCTTAGAGAGCAATAAAGAGCAGAAGGGAGCACATCCCAATAAGACAGAAAAGGAAAATTTAAGAAGCATATTTCTCATGAATACTGACCTAAAAACCAAAATTACTCATGGGTATAGATGCAAATAACATTAATGATTTATTACCAATCTAAATCCAGCAGTAGATAGAAAGATAACATACCATAACCTAATGGAGTTAACCCAGGAATACATGTAACTTTTGAAATAAAATAATATGGTTTACTGTATTAGTGATTGAGGGGGAAAGACATGCAATCATTTCAATAGATGCAAAATTTGACAGAATTTAACACCCACTAATGTTGAACTCAGGAATTTACTTAACCTGGTAAAGGTTATCTATGAGCTGATCTCACATGTTATGTGAAATATGAATTATTTCTCCCTAAGATCAGGAACCAGAGAAGACAATGGCACCCCACTCCAGTAGTCTTGTCTAGAAAATCTCATGGACATAGGAGCCTGGTGGGCTGCAGTTCATGGGGTCGTGAAGAGTCGGACACGACTGAACGACTTCACTTTCACTTTTCCTTTCATGCATTGGAGAAGGAAATGGCAACCCACTCCAGTGTTCTTACCTGGAGAATCCCAGGGACAGGGAAGCCTGGTGGGCTGCCGTCTATGGGGTCGCATAGTCGGACACGACTGAAGTGACTTAGCAGCAGCAGCTGCAGCAAGATCAGGAACAAGGAAGATATTCACTCTTACCACTTTTATTAGTCATCATACCAGTAGCCCTAGATGATATTACAATAAATAATGAAAAATATACATAGGGCACAAGTATTTGAATGGAAGAATTAAGTCTATTTTCAGAGGAATTTTTTAAGCAGAGAGAAAATCCTAATAATCCACAGCAAAGCTGGTAAACAAATCATTAAATTCAGAGGATTTCAGGATACCAGGTCAGTATAAAAAAGTCAATTTTATTTTTACATATGAGCACAAAAATTGATAAATGAAACTAAAAAGAACATTTCATTTACAATGCCTTCTTAAAAGACAAAATACTTTGGAATACATTTAGCAAAAGATACGTAACATCTTTAAAATGAAAAATCATAAAATATTAATGAGAGAAATTGAAGACCTAAATAAATGGTGGATTTACCATGTTCATGAGTTAGAAGAGTAGATTTTAAGATGTCAGTTCTCCACAAACTGATCTATAGGTTGATTAATGCCTTTCATATCAAAATCTCAGAAGCCTGCTTTGAAGAATGGACACATTGATTGCAAAATCTATATGCAAGTGCAAAGGACAGAGACTATTCAAACACAGTCATGAAAAATAACAACAAACATGGGATACTTCTTCTTCCTGATGTCAGGACCCACCACAGGTTACTGTGATCAAGACAGTGTAGAATGAGCACACATACTGGCCAATGGTAAAGTCACAGAGCAGGGAACCCACAAACAGGTGTGTACTTCAACAGACAACTGATTTTCAACAAACACACCAAACCATGCAACAGGCAAAGTGAAATCTCCTTAATAAATGGTGTTGGAACTATGCTATTTTCATGTACCCCAAAGTAGACTTTACCTCTTGGACATCATGTTATACAGAGACATCAATTTTGAATGCATTATGGATATAAACATGAAAGTATAAATCTTCAGAAAATCACAGAAAGTATTCACAAGAGGGGTGAATTTCCTAGACAGATCACCCAAACAATAACCATAGAAGAGTTAAATAATAAACTAGCTGTCATCAAAAATTTTAAATCTCTTCCAAAAGACATCATTAAGGAAGGGGAAAGGAGGGTCTGTAGTGGGAATGAATGTTCACAGAACAGATATTTGAAAGGACCGTGGCACCCAGCACTGACAACAGTCTCCTATAACTCAGTAACAAACCTGCAAGCAGCCCATAAACACAGGTAAAGTGTGGCATGAGGCCCTTTCCACAGGAAGACGAGCAGGTGAAACCCAGGAGAATGTGCAGCCTCTGCAGTGGAGAAGCCTGAAGTACCCAGTGTTGGTGGAGATGAGAATCACCCAGAACTCGTATATTTTTGGATGGAGTGTAAAAATGTTAAAGGTATTTGGAAATAGCACATAGCAGTTTCTTATAAAAATAAATATGTAGCCACTCTAGTGTGCAGTAACTCTGCTTCCGGGGTATTTACAGAGAAATGAAAACACAAGTTCACGAAAAGACTTGTACAAGGATGTTCACGAGGCTCTGTTTGTAATAAATAAAACCTAGAGACAGCTCAGGTGACCATTAATACAAAGATACATGAACAAACTGTGATATAGCCCTACATATGTTGGATAATTAGTGACTAAAAAAAAACTAATACACAAATAGCATTGATGAATTCCACAAACAAATAAGCTAAGTGAATTATGCATCAATAAAAAAAATTACGTACTGTAGGCAATACTTTCCATGTTGAAATAAAAAATCTGAATATTTACTTTGATGGTGGTCCTGGAGGAGGGGCCTGGTGGACATGGGAGGAATGCTTCAGAAATGGGAATTACCAAATCGAGGCTATAAAATAACTAAATGTGAAGTATTTAAAGAGATAAATATCACCACAGAAAAGTGAGCAAGCATCCAGAGACAGTTAAGGAGGTCTGAAAACAAATGGAACAAATAGAAATGAAAATTACAAAGGCTGGATTTAAAAAGTCAATGAGCAAATTAAGAATAAGATCTGTTTCACATGAAGGGAGAATTCATGAGTTACAAGATGAGTCTGAGAAATTACTCAGGATGTGTGACAGAGAGGAAATTGGAGAGAAATTAAGTGATATGAAGGCTTTAGTGAGAGTATTGAACATGGAATGCAGACAGTTGCCAGGGGAAGCAGTGAGCCCAAGGGGACACAGGTGTCACCAGAACTGCAGAGGGACACTGGTCACATGTACAGAGAGCACAAGCACCACTTGGGAGAAGAGACCAAAGGAAACAGACATCCCAGTATGTTATAATGACACTCCGGGAAAAAGAAAAAAATAAGGCTCTTAAATACAGGCAGAAAGGCACTGTCTGCTAAGGAACTTCTCAGCTGCAAAGGTGGAAATCAGAAGACAGGGAAAGTGCCTTCAGAGTGCTGAGAGAAAATATAGTAACATAGGTCTGTGTATCCAGAAAAGCATCTTCCCAGAAGAAAAATAAATGCAGATACCTCCTGATAAACAAATACCGAGAGGGCTTTTCTCCAGCAGATCTACTCTAAAGTGGCAAACGGGCTCCAGAAATGAGAAAATGACAAACAGAAGGAAGGTCTGCTGTAAGAAAATGCACTTATTTTTAATAAAGCTGAGCTAGCTACATCCATGGAAATGACCTAAATTTTTATCTCAAGATTTAGGAAAAAAATTAATAAATACAGTTTTTATAGTAAGAAATAAATAACAAAAGTACAACCTGAGATTCTGATTAGGTGCTCAGATGCTTGTGCTCTGTTGAGTTCTCTAAAAATATGTTGTCATGGCTTTGACTGTACTGTAGAAAAAAATAAAGTCATCTACATTTCTACTATTCATGAAGCTGCTGAATATCACAGAAGAATTATTAAGTCTGGCCAGAAATTTAAAATGTGTGTACTCAGTACCTAAGTGCAATACAAAATGAAAAGTTGAGGTGTTTGGGGGACTTAATTTTTAAATTATTGATTCAGGGATTATGTATGGGAATTTCTTAATAATTTGGCAAATTCATTCTAGTATTTTGTTGTTGCTGTTCAGCTGCTAAGGTGTGTCTGACTTTTTGTGGCCCCATGGACTGCAGCAGGCCAGGCTTCCTTGTCTTTTACTATCTCCTGGAGTTTGCTCAAACTCATGTCCATTGAGTCAGTGATGCCATTCAACCTTCTCATCCTCTGTTGTCCCTTTCTTCTCCTGCCTTCCATCTTTCCCAGCATCAGGGTCTTTTCCAATGGGTCAGCTCTTGGCGTCAGGTGGCCAAAGTATAAGAGCTTCAGCTTTAGCATCTGTCCTTCCATTGAATATTCACAATAGATTTCCTTTAGAACTGACTGGTTTGATCTCCTTGTTGTCCACGGGACTCTCAAGAGTCTTCTTCATCACCATGGTTCTATTATATCTATCATCTAACATTAATCATCTAAAAACATTGAGTGGACAGTTTTGAAATTCTCAACCAGTATAATGAATATCAAACACACATGATCTTCAAAGAGACTGTAACTAACAGATGAACTTCTAAAAATGTACACAGTATGATCTATATTTTCATAAAATGATACAAAGATCTTGATGGAACTTAAGAAATACGAAGTCCATAGTCTAGGAAAGGAACATTCATGAGGAAGATTAGGGCACATCAGGGGAACTTTACCAGGCTATCCCAGAGCATCCATCCTTAGGATGTGTCATAAACCCCCTGCTGCATTTGTTTTTGTTGTTTTATTCACCAAGAATAGTGGAGGGGGTTGCTGTTTCCTCCTCCAGGGAATCTTCCCCACCCAGAGATTGAACCCCAGTCTCCTGTAATGGCAGGCGGGTTCTTTACCACTGAGCCCCTGGGAAACTGCATGTTTCAGCTGTTCTAATGCACATCTTCATAAATGATACCATTGCAAACACACCCGCACACAGATCCCAGCATGAGTCTCTGAGTAGGAAGGTGAAGCTGATTCCTATTGCAGAAATAATGAGTAGAAGGATTTGAATTCTGAAAGAGCTCTGATGGACAATCCCAAAGCAATATACAGTGTTCTAACACCTATGTTCCCATAAGCAGTGCATTACAAGTCTATTTTCACTGTGCTTTTGACAAAATTAGCATTCTAATTTAGATACATTTTATTCCTTTTGATATATAAAATGTGGAATCTGGTATATTTTCGCATTTTGGTGCTTATTGGTGATGTTGCACACATTTTATATATTTATTGAGCTTTTTCTCTTTAGATATTTGCATTTATTCTTACTTTCTGTTCATATTTTATTATTTATTTGTAAGAATCTTTATATGTTAAAGCTCTGAACTCTGCAATTCTTTTTTTTCTTTATTTTTTTATTAGTTTTGCCATACAATGACATGTTATCGCCATGGGTTTACATATGCTCCCCCTCCAGAACCCCCCTCCCTCCTCCCTCCCTCCTCCCTCCTCCCTCCCCCCGGGAAATCTCGATGCACCAGCCCCGAGCATCAATCCTGGGCTGGCGATTGATTAGACACATGACAATTAACATGCTTCAATGCCCTTCTCCCATATCATCCCACCCTTACCCTCATCCACAAAGTCCACGAGTCTATTCTATACATCTGCGTTCCTTTTGTTGTCTCCCATGTTGGGTTCTCGTTACTGTCTTTCTAAATTCCATATATATGCGTTAATATACTGTATTGTTGTTTTTGCTTCTGGCTTACTTCACTCTGGATAATGGGCTCCAGTTTCGTCCATCTGAGTAGAACTACTGATTCAAATGAATTTTTTTTAATGCCTAGTAATATTCCATTGTGTATATGTACCATGGCTTTCTTATTCATTCGTCAGTTGATGGGCATCTAGGTTGCTTCCATGTCCTGGCTATTGTAAACAATGCAGCGATGAACATTGGGGTACACGTGGCTCTTTCAATTCTGGTTTCCCTGGTGTATATGCCCAGCAGTGGGATTGCTGGATCATATGGCAGGTCTATTTGCAGTTTTTTAAGGAACCTCCACACTGTTTTCCATAGTGGCTGTACTAGTTTGCATTCCCACCAACAGTGTAAGAGAGTTCCCTTTTCTCCACATCCTCTCCAGCATTTATTACTTGTAGATTTTTGGATTGCAGCCATTCTGACTGGTGTAAAGTGCTACCTCATTGTGGTTTTGATTTGCATTTCTCTGATAATGAGTAATGTTGAGCATCTTTTCATGTGTTTGTTAGCCATTTTTATGTCTAGAGGATAACATAGGCAAAACACTCTCTGACATAAACCAAAGCAGGATACTACATGACCCACCTCCCAGAATATTGGAAATAAAAGCACGAATAAACAAATGCGACCTAATTAAAATTAAAAGCTTCTGCACAACAAAGGAAACTATAAGCAAGGTGAAAAGACAGCCTTCAGAATGGGAGAAAATAATAGCCAGTGAAGCAACGGACAAACAATTAATCTCAAAAATATACAAGCAACTCCTGCAGCTCCATTCTAGGAAAATAAATGACCCAATCAAAAAGTGGGCCAAAGAACTTAACAGACATTTCTCCAAAGAAGACATAAAAATGGCTAATGAACTCTGCAATTCTTGAAGCAAATAATTTTCTGAGTTTGTTGAGTTTGTGTGTGTGTGTGTGTTTGTGTGAGTGTGAGAAAGAGAGAGAGAGATAGAGGGGTTTAATATTGCTTTCCTTTCTTTGATTTGTTTTCTAAGAGAATTACACATTGGCCAGTGCTTAACTGGACTTCCCTGGTGACTCAGATGTTAAAGAATCCGCCTGCAATGTGGGAGACCTGGGTTTGATCCCTGGCTCAGGAAGTTCCCCTGTAGGAGGGCATGGCAACCCACTCCACTGTTCTTGCCTGGAGAATCCCCATGGACAGAGGAGCCTGGTGGGCTACAGTCCATGGGGTTGCACAGAGTCAGACCCAACTGAGCAACTAAGCACACACACACTCAGTGTTTAACTGGCCCAATTTTAAATGTACTTATTCGGAGTGGAGAATTTTATCATGTGTACACAGTGTTTAAGATAGTTCTTTAGTTGTTGATTATTTAATTAAGGGCCATAAATAGTTACATTTAAAAGAATTGTTTTATAGTGGTTTACCTGTATCCAATAATTTAATTGGATTCAATGTGAGTATTTCTCATCATGTTACAAAAAGGCAAAGATTGAATAAATCTTTTCCTCTTTTTTGTTTTTTGGATATGTGGAATGATTTACTGACAAAACCAGTTTATAAATCGCATCCACTGAAGATGTATTTAGGAAGGGAACATTATGCACGAAAGTCTGTTTATTTTATCAGGACTTTGCGAATCTGTGAAGATAAAATCTCATGTTACCACCAGTTTGTTCTGTGTCTTCTTCCTAAGGAACCTATGTTCTCTATGAGAAATCCAAGCAGCACTGTGGTGAAAGTGAAAGTGTCAGTTTCTGAGTCATGTCTGACTCTTTGTGACCCCACGAACCGTAGCCTGCCAAGCTCCTCTGTCCATGGGATTCTCCAAGCAAGAATACTGGGGTGGGCAGCCATTCCCTTCCCCAGGGAGTCTTCCTGGCCCAGAGAATGAACCCAGGTCTCATGAACTGTGGGCAGATTATTTACTGTTTTAGCCACCAGGGCAGAGAAATTCACCACTGAGAAACTCAGGCAGTACCATGGACAGGGCATGAAGCGGCCAGGACGCAATGTGAGGCATCGACACAGCCTGTTGTCAAAAACTCCGAAGACTTCGAA
This sequence comes from Antilocapra americana, assembly GCA_007570785.1. NCBI lineage: Eukaryota > Metazoa > Chordata > Mammalia > Artiodactyla > Antilocapridae > Antilocapra > Antilocapra americana. The sequence continues at coordinate 15,143,840 of ML660204.1, forward strand.
AATTAGAAGGTGTCCAGAATCACAACTGAGACGTCTTTAACTTCTTGGGTAATTACTATGTGAAAAAAGGGTAAAGCGAAAACAACAGGCACAAACCGTTTTGAGATTTCAGAGAAGTGTTGCTTTGATCCTAATCTAAAGTCTGCGAGGAGAGGCTCAGAAGACCTGTATAAACCTTCTGAGGAGGAGGAGATTCTTAAGATGGTGAGACCCTAATGCTTTAGAACCTTTAGCAACACCTGTTGTGTAGAATCAGCACAGAAAACATAACATTGTTCACACCTGTTCATCCTGCCTTCTGAGGAGCTGATACGTTAGTGAACGAAGATACACAGAGATAATCATAACATATCTCATCAGTCCTGTTGTTAGAGGAATTTCAAAAAGCTAGCCAGAGCCTAGAAAAGACAGCTTCTCTGCATTTATGGAGCTGTGCATGTAACAGGGGAGTTGGCTTCTGATCTAAAAGAAGAAGACTGGCTGTGTGGCCAGTGGAGACAGAGATGGAACCAGAGGTGCACTGGTCCAGGGAGGTGGGTGTGAGCACAGGTTGTGTATGTGTGTGTGAGTGTGTGTGCACATGTATCTGCATATGTCTGAATTTGTGTGTTCAGGCATGCATGTATGTATGCACACATAATGTGCATGTATGAGTGTGTACTTATGTGTGCATATGTGCATCTGCAAAACAGAGCAACCATAAGATCCTGCAATCCCACTCCTGGGAATCTATCTGGAGAAAATTCTAATTTGAAAAGCTAGCTAGGTAGGTTTAGTCACTCAGTCACGACCAACATTTTGCGACCGCATGAGCTGTAGCCCACCACACTCCTCTGTTCACGGGATTCTCCAAGCAAGAATACTGGAGTGGGACTGCCATTCACTTCTCCAGGGGATCTTCCCGACCTGGGGATTGAACCCAGGTCTTGTGCATTGCAGGCAGACTCTTTACCAATTAAGCCATCTTGAAAAGATAGATGTACCTCAATGTTCATTGCAGCAACATTTACAGTAGTCAGGACATGGAAACAACCTGAATGTAACCATTCACTGGTGAATGGATAAAGAAGATGTGGTACATACATGCATTGGAATATTACTCAGTCATAAAAAAGAATGGAACAATTCCATCTGTAGTAATAAGGATAGACCTAGAGATTATCAAGTGAAGTAAGTCAGGAAGAGAAATACTGTCTGACATACCTTGTATGTAGAATTTGAAATATGACACAAATGAACTTATTTATGAATTGCTTTGCTGTACACCTGAAACAAACAAACAAAAGAGCAAGGACCTGGGCTAGGGTGGGTCTGCTGCACCATAGAGAGCAGAGAGTCTTCAAAATTTCCCAGGTCACATGAGCAGGAGTACAGTTTATGTTTTGGAAAAAGGCAGATAACTACTGTTCTTCAGGGAGAAATAAATGCACAGATGTCCTTCTGAACATGAAGTGTAGAATGGGGTGAACTTGAAAATGTAGCTGCCATTTGGAAATTGTGGAAGAAATTCACTCACTGCACTTTCCCTCTTAAGTCTTGGAGTTAGTCCTCAGCAGGTAAAATAAAAATTAATGTATTTTGTGAAAACCCACAGAAACTCTACTGTGATTCTTTCATATGATAAGCTTTAGCCATCTGTTTCAAGTTTTCATTTTCTTAATATTTAATCTGTGCTTAAAAATTAATTTATATCACAAAAAGTGACAAAGCTTCTCACTAATTCATGACTCAGTTTAACAAGATAACAGTTGAATAGATGAACTTCTGGCCTTTTTTCATGGTGGTTGGACTTCAGCAGACACGTTTTTTCAATCTAATAATAATGAAAATTAAAATGACCCTCAGTGTTACTTTTTACCAGTATCTACAGTTCTGTGATTTCACTGTATTCATAGAATGAATAGTAGAAAAATCTTATGTTAAACTTTACAGATAATTCAATAGATATGTTAACCGTAGGAACATTTCAGATGAACAAGAATACAAAAGAAACTATTGTCTTCCTACGTTTACGATGCCATGTTCCTGATAACTGCCCCTACCTCAGCTCTCAGCTCAGCAGGAGAGGGTGAGCTCTACTGCAGTAGGGGACCCTGTGCCCAGAATGTGGGGCAAGACCACAGCCTCTGCATGGAGAACACACACCACGCGGAGAGTGCTGGCCCTGTAGGCACCCGGCCACCAGCAATAATCAACGTCCAGCGCTCTGGCAGCAGGGACGGTGCTTAGCTCTGGGTGTGGCACCGTTCTTGGCTGAGGGGAGTCACACAAGGGGCAGCAGGACAACTACTGCTGCTCAAGAGGGAGCAGCCTTTGGCCTCACCACGGCCGTGCCTGCTGCAGACATGGGGTGCCTTCCCTGCTGGGGATATCCTAACCTGTGGCAACAGCTGAGGCCAAAATGGCCTTTCTAGCAGAGCCAGTAATTCACACAACTTTACCTCCAACCTAAAGACCTGCTTCAGGGAGCAGCATGTGCATAAGGGACCAAGGACCCAGAAGGTGCTGCTCTCTGCTGGACAGTCCCTCCTCAAGGCCGTGCTGGACAGTGGTGGGACCACCTGCTGGCTATCGAGCTTGGCAAACTTATTTCTTCCAAAAATTTTTTTTTCAGTTTTTAGAACCTAGGAAATTCTAGGGGAAAACACACAAATGAACAAATGATAAATTTGAAAGGTCATACAGAAGCACATCTGGGGACAAGTGTCACAGAAGGACGGCCCTGAACCTGATGCTATAATGTACAAGGGTAGCACCTCCCTTTGCTGGTGATCAAAAGATTTGCACACTACTTACAAGGGTGTGATATTCTCCCAATTTATTTAAAATATGATTTAGCACATCTTCTGTGCTAAAATAGTGTGCTGGAAATTGGAAGGTAAGCATATTTTTAGACTCACATTAGTTGAGAATTTTTTGTATTGGGAAATAAGTTCTATGCAGTGAAGGGATTAAGAATTGAGTGATATTTTAGTCCCCAAATGTTAACTACTCTTGCATTCCAGAAATCAATATGATTTGGTAATGAAATATTATTTATGTATGGATATACACACATATAATATTAAATGAACATAAAATATAAAATGTATTATACATATATATGCATTACATTGTCAACATTTTAGTTTTTTCTAATGAGTGACTATCGACTTTTAATGTTCCTTTATGTTTTAGTCTTCAGTAGGAACTCGTTTCAAGATTAGGTTAGCCTCATAAAAGAAATGCGCTGGAGACGTTCTTTCTGCTCTTCCTGGGGAGATTTTCTATAAAATCTGAATGTCAATTTACTCAATATTTGATAGACCGTTTCATGTAAATCTCACCACTCCTACCAGTTTGCACTGGCGGAAGGGACAGCTCAAAATTTTATACTAATTAAGGAAAAGAAATCAAATTTCAGTAAACCCACAAATGAATAATTCACTGGATGAAGTTATTTCTCTCCCCTCTTTCTTGGTAATGGGGCATGCAATTTAATGCTCCTTGTGCTATGATGATCTGTCCACTGAGGATCATGCCTTAACCTTGCTGGGTAAGTTACTTTAAAGATTCTTCATCAAAATGTACTCATTAGTCAGGAATTGCTTAGATATAATTCCTGTCACATTTTTTTTACAACTTTATTTGAGTAAAATTGACATGCATTTATCTACATATTTTAAAACAATGTATTTAACCAAGAAACTATTACTGAAATCAAGATAATGCACAAATACACCACTCTCCAAAATTTCCTATCTCCCCAACCCTGTATCCCCAGGTAAAAATTTCTATTATTTCTTCCAATTTGCTCAGTCATAATTTTGTTAAATATTTTCTTTTTGTCAGGACAGGCTCAACTGTTCATAACATAGCTTTTATTTTGAGAATCAGTGACCCTGGGGAGAGCTTGTTCTGCAAGGTGTTGTGTCTTCCTGTTTCCCACATTTCTGTTTCATTCTTTTGCTGTGCAGTCTAAAAACGGGTGAACACACAGTGCCTAGCTGACTGCTTGTTCCAAACTGCAGAGCATGGTGATGCCACGCAGCATCTGTTCTCTCTGACAAGGCTCTTGGAGGTTGACTTACTAGACATTGACGGTCTGGTTGGCAGATGTTAGCATAAAAACCAAAAAGTAAAAGTATTGGAAAATTAACTGATGGCTTTTTTAGTATGTCAGAAAAAGGCAATATGATGTTTCTAATGTAAATTGATTTGTCTTCTCAAAAGTAAAAATAGAGTAAGATAGCCTAGTGTTTTTCTTTGAAGATTTTTCAAATAGAAGTTTCACATGTTAAAGATGTGAATATAAACTCAGGGTGCAAAGTGGCTTCCTCAGCCCTCTGACTGATGAGTCATTAAAAAGTCCAACTTTGATTATAATTAGATTAACTTTTTTCTATCAAAATCTCCTCATGTTCACATTTTATTAATACTTAGATATAATCAGGATCAAATATCAAATAGTGGATTCTGGGTTTATCAGTCCTGTTTCTTGGTAACCAGCTATTCCACTGTGTTGATTTTTTTTCAGAGACCCTCTCAGGCCTGGCTTTTTCGAATATTCTGATCATCCTTTTGGAAGTGACTTGGTTGGTTATAAAACACCAAAACCAGTGTTATTTCTTCCAAAGGAATGTCTTATAGTCCCAAGTCATTCTCTACTATTTGTGCTCATTTTTAAAATGAAAATATGTTATAGTTCCAAGCACTCTGGTGAAGTAGTGATAGAACCCAGGCTGGTGTGCAGAACATCCTCCTTAGAAGGTTATAGGAATGTGGAGTCAGATCTGAAGAAGGACATGGGGGCAGAGAGGATGAAAGAGGGAGAGACCATGCAGGAACAAAGGGTGAGAGAGAAGCAATACATGGGGGCTGCATACAGGCATGCAGGAGGCAAGCAGTGAGATCCTCTTACTGGGTTAAACTGAGTAGGAGTAGGACATCTTTTAGTGATGCTCTTTTATGGAAATTAATCATTTCATTCAGGAAGAATGGAAGAAATATTCTGGAAACCATTCCTAATCTTGGCTTTTCCAAATTATGCAGTGACTTAGAATCCTACAGCATCCAACGGAACATACATAGAGTTAAATCTACTCTAAATAAAATGAAAAGACTTAGATTAGTATAGCTTTTGGAGTCAGAAGTGGGATGCTTACTATTTATGAGTAAGCACTTGTATTCTGCTCCTTTACAGAGAGGCAAATATCGTGATATGACATATGCTACGTATCTAAAATAAACTACAAATGAACTTATTTACAACACAGGAACAGACTCACAGACATGGAGAACAAACTCTTGGTTACCGAAGGGGCAAGTGTGGGAAGAATAAATTAGGAGTTTGGGATTAGTAGATACTAACTAGAAAAGAATCTAAACAAGTATACACATATTAACTTTTGTATGTATATATATATATATATATATATGGGCTTCCCAGGTGGTGCTAGTGGTAAACAAAGAGACTCGGCTTCAATCCCTGGGTCAGGAAGATCCCCTGAAGGAGGGCGTGGCAACCCACTCCAGTATTCTTGCTTGGAGAATCCCATGCACAGAGAAGTCTGGTGGGCTAGAGTCCATGGGGTCACAAAGAGTCAGATATGTCTGAAGCAGCTTAGCAGATGTACATATACATATATATATGCGTATGGGGCTTCCCAGATGGCAGTGGTAAAGAACCTGCCTGCCAATACAGGGGACATAAGAGATGCAGGTTCAATTTCTGAGTCAGGAAGATCCCCTGGAAGAGGGCATGGCAACCCACTCCATATTCCTGCCTGGAGAATCCATGGACAGAGGTGCCTGGCTGGCTAGGGTCCATGGGGTCACAAAGAATTAAACATGACTGAAGCGACTTAACATGCACACACACACACACACATATGCATATCTATATGAATCACTTTGGTGTATCCCAGAAACTAACACAACATTGTAAATTAACTATACTTCAATAAAAAGGAATATATCCACTTTTCTCCATCATACTATAAGGATTTCCAGTGAAGATAGGTGACTTGAATTCCATTTTGCTGATGATGAATATAACTATTTTAGTGTGTCTTGCTATGAAGTGAAATTTTCTGCTTTGAGAGAGAAAAACTGGCAATCTATATAACATAATCAAATATAGAAATGTAAGGAGAAATTATTTTAGTGATTGTTCATGCTTGGTTCCATTCTTGCTTACAGTGCACACACACACATATTTATTGAATTTAAAGTTTGATAATCAGTAGTCCTTTGTTTCCCAATCAGATTTACCAATAAATTGCTTCTTTTCTCTCCCCCTCCCTTTTGCCCATAGCTTCTTATCCTTGACAGAGCTCAACCCCTTCTTCATGTTACATATCCCTTTGTAATCTAGTTATCAATATTCTGATCCTCCTTTTATTTTTCTTTGTAATGGGCTAGTTCTATTTTTCTCAACATTTCTGTGTCATTTGAAAATATGTTTACCTTGAATGAGTACATGACTGAAAGATGTTTTTTACATTAATCTGATCTTATTTTACTAGGAAAATAGAACCTACTTACCTTTGTTAAAATGGAAATTATTTATATTCATCTAGCCACAATATATTATATTTTTCTTTATTATACATTTTTGTTGCTTTCTTATACCACCTTGATAACTGCTACTGATTAATAGAATGCTATTGTTTCTCATATCATAATCTTAAACGTCCTAGTCCTTTAAATTTTTATAAATACATTTAAAATTTTGTCTTTATAAACATGTATAGAATAGAAACATTTCTATGGCTCCCACTGGTGTAAATATGCCATTATTTCTCTCCAAAATTAGGGAACAGGGGTCACTGGAAAGACTGGCCTTCAAAAAGAACAGAGGTACGGAAGGTTTTAATTGTGGGGCTTGGAAGACGACGGGGAAAAACACTACTCTTATGGATAATTTATCAAGGCAAGATTAAACAGCCCTGTCTTCATTCTGCTGCATTCACCCCACTGATGCAGAGGCCAAACAAGCCACTGACCTCTGTAGGGAGGGCTATAATCCTTGCCATAAGTATCACCACCAATGAAAACAGCTGATTCCACATCACTCTTCTACTAAAAATCAGAGCAAAATTCCTTGCCAGCTCAGTGCCCTTTATCACAGCAATTTCATGACTTCCTAAACTGGCTGATGTATGAACCTGCATTGTTTCTTTCTCAAAGCCTTTTGGCCCTCACATGTGCACCGACCAAACACATGTACACACATGTACATCCTCCACCTTCTCAGTGCTTACAGGCTCACTGTTGATCTCTCTGAGCTTCTATAATGTGATATGCTTCAAGTTACTCATAATCTCACAGTCCACTCTGAAGCTTATGCCAACTATAGGGCTGCAACAATATTATGTAATTTTGTGTGACATCAAGGCTTATGTCCCACTATTTGTCCCAAGGCATCAAGAACAGGGCTTTGTATAGAACAGGTCCCTGATAAGTGTTTGGTAGTTGACTGATCATGACTAATATTTCAGGACCTTTCTGGGAGGTGTGGGATAACCACACTTGGGCAAAAGGGCAGAGAATGTCCTCTGGATGGTTTTCCTATATCAGGTATGTGTTTGCATTTTTTTTCCTCAGCATTCTTATATAACGAAGATGCCTGCTAAAAATACAAGTTTCAGAGATTTTTTTTCCACTTGGGTTGGAGCTGAATTGCTTTGCATATTCTTTGGAGAAAAGATTGAAATCCTGTTAGTTAGCATTATGAGTCAGCTGTCTATATTTATGACATCGATTTTAGAGAGTGCATATATTTATTAGGAAATGGTACCTGGGGGAATAAGAGAATGAAGACGAATGTCTCAGATTGCCTCCATGTAATACCTGAACAACTCACACATTCTACCAGATCAGTACAAAATCATGCAAGCATGCAAGTTAATTGTTTGGAATTTTGAGTGCAGAAAATCTGAAAGAATGAGTTTTTCATTTCTCTTTATTTTGCTTAGTGTAGATACCACTGAAATACTAAGAATGACATCACACCTTTAAATCAAATACATAAAACTGTTTGTGACTCTGACATTTTCCATCTCTCACACTATTTATGGAGTGGTTCTACATTAGGCATCAGAATTCATTTTAGGGGAAAATCACATTTTGGAAAAATATTTTCTATCACCAGGAAAGACCCTGGGCATTGGGGTGCCCCAAAGTGTCAGGAAAAAGGAATCCTCTTGGCATGACAAGCCAGCTTGAAGTACTTAGTGCACTGCAGAAAGAGGGAAGAAGAGGGCAGGAGAGGAGGGCAGCTGGACCATGAATGAAGCCAGCAAAACTGCATGTGATGGGCATTGCCTGAGGGCAGGCAAGCAGAGAAAGTGGAGTTGCCAGTATGAACTTGGTTCCTTGTAGGAATCGTGACCACTCTAAGGTCCCCAAGGCTGTCTGCACTTTCCTCCAAATGCTTTCTTCAGGTCAGCTCTAAGGACCACACGACGCAGGTCTGGAAATGCTGGGGAATCTTGGAGAACATGAAGAAGTAAGGACTTGGGGTAGAAGGCCTTTGAGTGTCCCCCTGGCTGAGAAACTGGGGAGCCAGTCAGTCCCTATGGCAGAGGACAAAATAAATTCAGATTGCATTTACATGGTAACTGAATGCTAACTATATTATCCTATTTAAACATGTGACAGGTTTTCATATCAATGTTTAATGAATTCAGTAAGCGCTTTCTAGTGGAAAGGCACCATGGCAAGCTTTATGGAGATGTCAATGAGCTTGGAAGAGATACAGTGCACCCACGGACAGAAACTAGAAAAGGAAGAATGCAATTGGGTTAAAATACAAGATAATGCTGTGAAAATATGAGAGTGATCACTTTTGGATAGAAATAGGGGAAATTTTCTTTGCAGAAGTTGAGACCAAAAGAAGAGAATAGGTTTGGTTTGTAGGGGGAAGGGATATACATAAACCAGGGAGCTGTGCAATGACTACACCAGAGAAATGTGACCTACAACAGTCATAGCCAGCTGTCACTGACATACCATCATTTAGGGTCCTAGAAACTGAGTACCCAGGACCTGAGGCCCTGCTTCCTCCTGTGCCCTCAACAACTTCTATCCTGAACCCGGTTCACATTCTTCCTCAATTCTTATGATCTGGGGGCTTCCCTGGTGGTCCAGTGGTTAGGAATCTGCTTTGCAATGCAGTGGACACTGGTTGGATCCCTGATCCAGAAAAATCCCACATGCCGTGGAGCCACTAAGCCCGTGAACCACAACTACTGAGCCCATGTGCCTAGAGCCCGTGCTCTGCCACAAGAGAAGCCACCACAGTGAGAAGCACAATTAGAGAAAAGCCCACAAGCAGCAATGAAGACCCAGCTCAGCCAAAACACAAATACACAAAAATAAAATAAATTCAAATATATTCATACAATCCTGCAACTTTGGCCTACAGAAGAACTATGAGTCAAAGGTTAGCAAAATCTTGGGTCTCAGTCCTGCCCAGGGCTCTCCCAGGTGGGCTGAAACCGGGTCTGCTCAAGGCCATGGCTCCTCTGGGGACTGGACCCTCCTTCCACCCCTCCCAGTGCCAGGTGAGGGCCCACCCTTCTTCTCTCTCTGGTGTCCATCTCTTTCCATCTCCATTTCCCCATAACCACTGAATGTCCTGAATAGGTCTGAGCCCCTCATCCATGCAGCATCTCTCCTGTGGTTCCCTCCATTCTCTCTGCCCCCACATTTCAGCCCCTGGATCCCTGGCACATCCACCTGGAACAAGCCCCAGCCTGGGCCTGGCTTCCTCTCCTCTGCTAGGAAGGCCCTCTGCACTGTCCTGTCTGTGAGTCGGCCCCCTCCTGATACATCTCTCTCCCTCTCTCTCACCTGTCAGCACTTTGCATGTGCACATTGGCTCCTGATAGGCCTCTTCCCACAGCAGTGCTTCCTGAGGGGGGAGTTCAGTTCAGTCGCTCAGTCCTGTCTGACTCTTTGCGACCCCAAGGACTGCAGCACACCAGGCTTCCCTGTCCATCACCAACTCCAGGAGCTTACTCAAACTCATGCCCATCGAGTCGGTGATGCCATCCAACCAACTCATCCTCTGTCGTCCCATTTTCCTCCCACCTTCAATCTTTCTCAGTATCAGGGTCTTTTCCAGTGAGTCAATTCTTTGCATGAGGTGGCCAAAGTATTGGAGTTTCAACTTCAGTATCAGCCCTTCCAATGAATATTCAGGGCTGATTTCCTTTAGGATGGACTGGATGGATCTCCTTGCAGTCCAAGGGACTCTTAAGAGTCTTCTCCAACACCACAGTTCAAAAGCATCAATTAGTCAGCGTTCAGCTTTCTTTACCATCCAACTCTCAAAATCCATACATGACTACTGGAGAAACCATAGCTTTGACGAGACAACCTGTGTTGGCAAGGTAATGCCCCTGCTTTCTAATATGCCATCTAGTTTATGGGGGGAATGGGGGGCGAGTCCCTGGCTCTGTGTCCTGCTCTGGCCTCAGCACCTGACAGCTCCCAGCACCAGACTCTCTTCCTCAGTGTCTGTCTCGTGAACCACAGAGTCTTCTGAGCAAGATCTTTGGAAACAGAGGTGGATAGCAGCTCTTTCCCCAGTCTGCTGGGGTAGAGGGACAGCCTCACCCATGGTCAGACTGGGCCTTTCTGAGTCTGAACTGACCCATCTGCCTTCCAGAATCCCTCCCAAAGTCCAAAAATGTTTTGCTATTGATAGAATCAACTAAATGGTTAACATTTTCATTCCTATTTAAGCAAAAGATGCTCTACACACCCAAATGATTTTTTATCCATGATACAGCTACTCTTTCCGTGTTTGAAGCTTGTAAATGAATGTATACATTTATAAATCCTCTCATTATTCTAAACAAATACACTGAAGGTTTAGGGCTGTATACTGGAAATAAAAGCCACAAAAGAAAAACAGTATGGTTATCATCTATACTTGCAAATGCGTTTTCTTTGGGCATAATTGGTTAAGTATCATTTCCTGCCTGTATGATGCTTCCCCAGCTATTTTCAGGAACTCACCTCTGGTTGCATTACATGTTTTCCTCAGTCCTCAGGTCTCCTTTTCCCTGCTGAGAGGGTGCTTTGGTGGTGGTGGCCTCGTGGAGTCTATTCGTGAGCACAGGTGGGACCTGACACATGGCCCAGAGCAAAGGGCATGATGTCACAGCCCCTCTCAGTGACAGCCAGCAAAACACAGGGTCTCTGTTTCCACAGCTGCAAGGAGCTGACTTCAGCCAACAACCCTGAGGACCAGGGAGAAAAGCTCAAGTAGCAGGTGAGACTGCAGAGTATCTGATGTCTCTGTTGCGGTTCCCTAAGACCTGATCACGGGAACTTTGAGATAATAAATACATGTTATTTTTAGCTGCCAAGAAATTAGAAATTGTTGCTTAGTGTTGGAAAATAATATGTTTGTTCTTATGTATTTTGAAAGGTCTGTTACTGCTTCTCCTTACTTGTTTTTGTAAGAAATCTCATGGATGAAGATCCTCATTTATTGTATAAACCTCGTTTCTCTTTCTTTAGCACTAGAATAAAGAAAAGGTAAACGGGGGATCAAAGTTTCACATTTGTAAAAATTCATTGGAAGGGACATATGTATTTCTTGTCTGTCATTTATAGGAGCTATTAAAGTTGCTACCTAGAAATATAGAAATGGCAACCCATTCCAGTATTCTTGCCTGGAGAATCCCGTGGACAGAGGAGCCTGGTGGGCTGCTGTCCATAGGGTCACAAAGAGTTGGACACGACTGAAGTGATTTAGCAGCAGCAGCAGCAGCAGCAGCAGAAATATAGAGATTATTTTTCCATGCCAAGAAAATATTTGTGATATTAGTCCAAAATACCTAAAAAGTTGGAGCAATTCTGATTGACATCTAAGAATAAAATCTTGCCTTCCTCTTGGCATTCCAAAAGACATTTTCAAACTTGTAACTGAAAAAAAATCATCTGCACAGTCGGAAAAATATACATAAAATTTACCCCCCAGATAGTAATCCTGATTTATTTATATTTCCTATTTTCTGACTCAAAGCCACAACTAAAACCTCTGAACACTGTGGGAAGGCTGCACTTTTGTTCTAAATGTATACCGGTGCCATCGGTAGTGGGGCTTTATGCTTTGTAGCTGTGGTCACTCAGTGTTCTCCTCTCTGCTCCCACGGATGCGTCATCTCTTATGGTCAGTAAGTAGCGCAGGTCTACAGAGGCAGAAAAGGAAGCAGAACGTCCCACATTATGCTCCACGCACGTCTGTAAACCTCTCTCTAAGGACCAAGAGGACCTCTGGAGGCTGGGATGTGGGTCACCCACCAGGAAGCTGCTCCCAGCTACGCCTTGCAGGGGACTTGTCCTGGTAGAGTCCCTCTGAGCCCACAGAACCCCCTCAAAGCCTGTGTCAGTGAGCTTGGGCTCCTTTAGCAAAACACCCCAGAGAGGGAGCTCGGACTGGGACTTGCTGTTCCCAGTCCTGGAGGCTAAAGTGTCTGCAGGGCAGGGTCCTCTTGAGGCCAGTCTCCTGGGCGTGCAGATTCCGTCTTCTCCCCGCGTCCCCATGAGGTCGTTCCTCTGCAGGTCTGTGTTCTCTCCTTTTATAAGGATACCAGTCCTATGGGATCAGGGCCCACTCCAGGGACCCCATTTTACCTTCCTCACCTCTCTGAAGACCCATCTCCAAACACAGTCACATTCTGTCCTCAAGCCCCCAACACTGCCAACTTTTGCCTCCAAAGGAATGGCATTGTTCTGCCATGTAAACTTTGACTTCCAGGTCTTTAGGACTTCAGCCCCACCCTGCTCCACCTTAAATCAGCCCAAAGCCCACGCGGGCGCACGGAACTGCAAGTGATGTGGCTGAAGAATTGGGGCAATCGTGTTCTTTTTGCCATTTCTCCTCTGTTTCTCTAGGCACCAACTCCTGAAAGTATAGATTTATGATAAAACACACTTCCAGCTTTGGGAAGCGGGTGGAGTCCAAGTTGTTTCACTGTAATTCTCACTATACATTTGGTTGGCTGACACACAGATGTAAAGATAGTTATCTTTTAGCACAATTAGATACATAAAGATCAGGCTTTTCTTTAAAAAACCATAACATTTCTTATGTTAGTACAACTGGTGATAAATACTGGTAAAAATACTCTTAAGTTTTTTTTTTTTTTGTAACAAACTTGAACAGGAAGGAATAACCAAATGTACTACTCAATCTAACTCTCATTTCAGACGATGAAATAGCTTGCCTTTTTAATATAAAACCAAAGCCAAGGTGGTTAAGGAGAATCAACTTATGGAGGAAGAAATTACTTACAGAGAGAATCTATATCTTAGAAAAATGTATCTGTTAGCAGTGACATATGGGTTTCTCTTTAAAAGCATAAGCTTTTTCAGATCCCATTAGGCATGCATTTTTCTAAATAGTTACCCTCAAACTTCATAAACAAGCCAAACAACATATGGAATGATTATAATTTGCATAAAATATGATGTGGGAAATGCCCCATAAATTCTTCCTAAGTTTGTTGCACACTTTCTTTTTGGAAGCAATAAACCCGAAGGAAAAAAAGCCTTCACTTCATGATTAAAATCTCCCACTGATATTTCTCCTGATAACTAAGACTCACTGTTGCTCCCATGAAGCGTTCTGTACCACTCTGTCAGAGCCGAGTGAACCTTTCTGGTCATAAACAATATTTTGTTCCTATGATGCTCTTCTTAAGTGTCCTGTCCCCAGCTTGCATCTGCCATGACCAGTAATGTTAAGGTGCCAGACAAACACAGGAAGCTTCCAGAGTGGACTCCATGATGAGCCCCTGCAGGGGAGCCAGAATTCTCCCTTGGGCCCTGTGACAATAGTATACCACCTCACACTGGGCACCTCACATCAGGACAGTGAAAGGAAGCTGTCTGCAACTGTGTGTGACCTCTGCTCAGTCAGTTCAGTTCAGTTCAGTTGCTCAGTCATGTCTGACTCTATGACCCCATGGACTACAGCATGCCAGTCTTTCCTGTCCATCACCAATTCCCGGAGTTTACTCAAACTCATGTTCATTGAGTCAGTGATACCATCCAACCATCTCATCCTCTGTCATGCCCTTCTTTTCTGCCTTCAATCTTTCCCAGCATCAGGGTCTTTTCAAATGAGTCAGTTCTTTGCATCAGGTGGCCAGATTATTGGAACTTCATCTTCAGAATCAGGGTCTTTTCCAATGAGTCAGCTCTTCCCATCAGGTGGCCAAAGTGTTGGAGTTTCAGCTTCAATATCAGTCCTTCCAATGAACACCCAGGACTGATTTCCTTTAGGATGGACTGGTTGGATCTCCTTACTGTCCAAGGGACTCTCAGGAGTCTTCTCCAACACCAAAGTCTTCTCCAAAAACATCAAACACTTTTTTTATAGTCCAACTCTCACATCCATACATGACTACTGGAAAAATCACAGCATTGACTAAACAGACCTTTGTTGGCAAAGTAATATCTTATTAAAAAGACAGTTCTTTAATAAGCTGTCTAAGTTGGTCATAACTTTTCTTTCAAGGAGCAAGCGTCTATTAGTTTCATGGCTGCAGTCACCATCTGCAGTGATTTAGGGCACAGCTCCTCCTCCTTCTTTAACTTGATTTCATCCATTCACATGAAAATCTACAAATGCCAGTGTTTTTGCATCTCTTTGTATCTTCTGCATCCCCGGGGAGACTGGAGGGTGTGGGGGTTGGATGGGGTAGGAGTGGTGACAGTTTATACACGTCTGATGTCCATCACACTGTGTCCATTCACTCGATCTGTCCCTCCTCCACCAAACGCTCCTTGAGGGCCACCGGGTATTGGGCTCCTTGTCCTGGATGAGTGACACCAGAACCAGACTTCCCTGAGCAGAGGGAGGGCATTGGGTGCCACTTCTTTTTCTGCTAAGACTCTCCAGGGTCCTGATTTCAGAGAGGTGCTGTGTTTTTAAACAAGCTAATGAACTGGGAAGCACTTTGAAACATTCATAGCATTTACAAATATAAGGTGTTCTTATTTTATCTAATTTATTTAGCTGATTTGACTTTAGACAACACTGACATTAGGGCTTGGGAGAACCTGCGAGAGTGACCCCTCTTCCAGGCAGAAGTGAAGGACCCCCAAGAGACATGGTCCCTCACCTCCTTCATTGTTAGAATGTGGGTGTGTGCGCTTAGCTCCCACTGTGTGAGGCTGAGAAGGCCCAGGGGCCCCACTGCCTTCTGGGTCTCCTGGCAACTGAATCTATGCTTCAGGGTTCTCCTGTTTGGGGGAACTGCCTTTGCTGGGAAGGGCTGAAGGTGGGAAGGCATATTTGCTGCAATAGTGTGATGGTGTGACCCTGTTTCCATGGATGCCCACCTGTGCAGACCTGGACACATCAACCACGGATAGCCTGTTCGTGTCAGGGGTCAGACTTTTTATGGATTAATATTTTATTTCTTGTTGTTATTTCTATTTCTTACTTTCTTTTTATTTTATTTACTTTTTACAACAAACATATGTTACTTAGATACAAAAACACTCATAAAATGAAGCCATGTTCTCTGTGAAATAAGAATGAGTATCTACAACAAGATTCAACTATAATTTTCTGGAGCAAGAACTACATTTTCTTTGTCATTGTGCTCCATAAAATGTCTAGCTGAAGATTTTCACATATGTCTCTAGTAAATATTTCTGAACAACCAATTCTGAGATCTAAAGACATTAGATATTCACTATAAGAAATTTCATTCCCATGAAATATTAGTAAAATAGATGAATGCCAATTAAAGGTATTAATATCAGTTTCATTAAAAATGCAAATAAGATTCAGCACTAAAATTTTTCTTGGAATGGGATATGATGAGCCTTCACTAGTTGCAAAATTCCAATTTTATGTTAAAAATATATCATTTTATATTTTGCAATTTTTAAAATCTTAACACTGTTTCCATATTAAATTTTAAAAAATAAGTTTTCCAAATATGTTGAAGTAGCTGTGACTAAGTGAAGGGGCCCTTGTGGCTTCACTGTGGCATGAGGAGAGCGTGGTGGTGGAGGCTGCCTGCCGGCTTTTTCTGGAGGATGCAGTCACTCGCACTTGTCCACGTGTTTATTTAAATCCAGTCATGTCAGGAATTGCCTAGCAACACAGCGCAGAGACAGTATTCAGGAAGAGTGGCAGAACTTGTGACAACAGTGAAGAGAAAACACTGCATAAATGAGTGTCATAACTGCTGACTTTATTTTAAAGGGAGAAAATATGAGATTAACTTTCAAGTTATGTTTGCTGTAAAAGCTCAGAGGCCCAAACCAGCCGGCAATACAAGCATCACATTCCAGGCCTGAGTGATGGACTGTCACCATCACATTTAGTGTCCTGGGTCTCTGAGGATAACGACCCACAGCGTTCCTCCTCAAACCAGCAAGGACTTCAGGGAATGTGTCCTAACCCTCTCTGGGGCTCAGGTTGAGGGGCGTGTGTGCATGCATGGTGGCGTTTGTGTGCATGCACACACAATAGGAACATGTACATGCATACATACACACTACACACACACCTACTAGGCACACACGCAGAATGTATTTACTGTACAGAATTGGCTCAGTGTTCATGGATGCAGGAGTCCCAGAGTCTGCAGCTGGAGCACAGGAGAGCCTACACTATGATTTCAGTCTGAGTCTGGGTCTGAGTCAAAGGCTGGAAGAAGCCCAACACCCAGCGCAACGGTGGGCAGGAGAGAGCGCCTGCTCACTCAGTCCTGCTCTGTGCAGGCCTTCCTTTAGTACCTGTGGGAGGCCCACCCACATGGAGCAGGGCCATCTGCAGTGCCCAGTTTACTGACCAACTGTCCACCTCGTCCACAAGCACCTCGCAGACACACCTAGAACAAAGCTTGACCAAATGTCTGGGCACCCGGTGGCCCAGTCAAATTCACAAAGAAAATGAACTATCATTTCCTATCTCCATTTATAGATACTGGTACAGGGATAGATACAGACATGGATCCATGTGGACAGAGAGAAAGAGAGAGAGAGAGGCCTGTGCAAAGACCCTAGCATTCCAGAGGCGACTCTGCTACTGACTAGCTCTGGAGAAGGTAGAGATTCATTAACCTTTCAGGGTTATATATCCTCAACTACATACAAAATACTTTTTTAGACTCATTCATAGGAATTCAAATAGAAAAAACAATTTTAACCAATATATAGTCACAATACAGCAGTTGAATGATGTCTAAAATATGAGGCAATCTTGAGGAAACATGCAAAAGACATGTTTTCTCTAGTTCTGCATGATTTAAAAGCTGGTTTTTATATTTCCCCCTTAACACTAGGATAATCAATGTTTTTGTGAGTAGAATGGTGCTGTTGGTTTCAGTACAAAGAAATTCAAGAGCAGGCCAAGTGATTTGTCTACCTTGTCATTTCAGAAAGAGTTTATGTTAGACCATTCATTAAAACACATTTTCATCTCAGCATTCCATTTTTTGATAACATATTCAAATCAAATGTAGCTGCGTACATGCATTCAGATTTACAGGTCAAAATTTTCTTACCCTATACAACAAGAAGAAATCTTGGAAATAGTATCAACTATATATTTTATGTATACAAATGTATATACATTATATAGTACATATAAATAATATGGCATAAAAGAATCCTGGGGTATTGAGAATTCCTTGAGTTCATAAAGCAAATGTAATGAAGCTAACATTTTAGAAACAGCTTTTCTTCTTTACTTCAAGTGTAAGTAAATTCAGATCAAAGGAGAAAGAAAATACTACTTTAGATTTTAAGACATTAAATCTACTTAAAATGGGTATGGTCTATGTTCATCCACAGGGCTGTGTGTGTGTAAACTTGTAGATGTATGTGTGGAATGATTCTTCTAGTGAGGAACCAATTTGTCCTTTACAAATGGATCACCACAGGTTCTGTTAATGTGTTCATTAGGCCTCCATATGGAGCATGCTGTGTTGAGAGACAAATAGAAACAATTTGGAATGAATCTATTATGTAAATCAGAGCATGTGGATGAAAGGAGAACCCAAGATTGTGTGCCTTTATCTCCTATAATGAACAAAAATCACATAGCTCCTTTGTGCAATGTCTTGGCAGCCCCCATCTACTGAGTAAAGAAATGCAGGGAAAGGCTCAGTCCCCAACAAGGACGAACATTTTAGGGTTTTGTGTGTTGGAACTGCCCAAGAAAGGATCTTATTAAATTGAGCCATGTGAAATTAATGTGTTTACAAGTCAAAATGATCAATTATTGGTGGTTTTGTAGCTATTCAATAAAATCAGTGTTGATAGATTTAAGGGCATAGGAGAAAGAACGTGGATGCTTCCTCAGACTGGAAGTAAGGGCTTGGGCTTTTTAATAGTGTTACTTAAAGACGGTAACGAGAACCCAACATGCGAGACAGCAAAAGGAACGCAGATGTATAGAATAGGCTCGTGGACTTTGTGGATGAGGGTAAGGGTGGGATGATATGGGAGAAGGGCATTGAAACATGTTAATTATCATATGTCTAATCAATCGCCAGCCCAGGATTGATGCTCGGGGCTGGTGCAGCGAGATTTCCCGGGGGGGAGGGAGGAGGGAGGGGGGTTCTGGAGGGGAAGCATATGTAAACCCATGGTAATATCATGTCATTGTATGGCAAAAATAATAATAATAAAAAAAGAAGGGCAGAGACCTGGGCAACAACAACAACAACAAAAAAAACAGATAACTTTTGAGGTCAGGCGGGTAACAGAGATTTTAAGCAATAATCTGAGCATTAATCAAGCCAAGTGTAAAAAAGGAGTACAAGAGAGAAGATATGACAAGAAATATGGCACCACCAAACAAGAAGTGGTTGGGAGTTTTGCTGGTCCATCACATGACTGATGACCACCCCCTCACACAATCTTCACCGTATTTCTAAATTTCCTGTCTACTCTTTCTCCATCACTTTATCTTTTACCCTTTCTCCATCACTTTCTCCATCACTTTTATCCAGTTGTCAACTCCATTAATCTACAATTCTCAAGCTTGATTTGTACTAAACACACAGTTTCTAACTCCTATTACTCTTAATGGCTTATATCTACTTCTTCTGTGGTCATACCTCAGGCAAGTCCTACCCATCTTTGATGCACACAGCTCAAATCCATCTTCCCCTAAAATCTTTTGTCCTTCAAATATCATGTTTCTCAGTCTATCAGACACTTCTGAACAATATTTTCTCTACTCACAATTTGTAACACAAATATTACCCTTCGTTGTACAACTCAGTTCAGTTCAGTTCAGTGGCTCAGTTGTGTCTGACTCTTTGTAACCCCATGGACTGCAGCACTCCAGGCCTTCCTGTCTATCACCAACTCCCGAAGTTGGCTCAAACTCATTCCACTGAGTCAGTGATGTCATCCAATCATCTCATACTCTGTCCTCCCCTTCTCCTCCCGCCTTCAATCTTTCCCAGCATCCAGGTCTCTTCAAATGAGTCAGTTCTTTGCATCAGGTAGCCAAAATATTGGAGTTTCAGCTTTAGCATCAGTCCTTCCAATGAATATTCAGAATTGATTTCCTTTAGGAAGGACTGGTTTGATCTTGCAGTCCAAGGGAGTCTCAAGAGTCTTCTCCAACACCACAGTTCAAAAGCATCAATTCTTCGGTGCTCAGCTTTCTTTATAGTCCAACTCTCACATCATACACGACTACTGGAAAAACCATAGCCTTGACTAGACAGACCTTTGTTGGCAAAGTAATGTCTCTGGTTTTTAATAACCTTTCTGAAAGTGAAAGTGAAGTCGCTCAGTCGTGTCTGACTCTTTGCGACCCCATGGACTGTAGCCTGCCAGGCTTCTCTGTTCACGGGATTTTCCAGGCAAGAATACTGGAGTGGGTTGCCATTTCCTTCTCCAGGAGATCTTTCTCTTCCTCTTCCTGACCCAGGGATTGAACTCAGGCCTCCTGCACTGTAGGCAGATGCTTTACCATCTGATCCACCAAATAACCTGTCTAGGTTGGTCATAACTTTTCTTCCAAGGAGCAAGTGTCTTTTAATTTCATGGCTGCAGTTACCATCTGTAGTGATTTTGGAGCACCCCCCCAAATAAAGTCTGTCACTGTTTCCACTGTTTCCTCATCTATTTGCCAAGAAGTGATGGGACCAGATGCCATGATCTTAGTTTTCTGCATGTTGAGTTTTAAGCCAACTTTTTCACTCTCCTCTTTCCCTTTTATCAAGAGGCTCTTTAGTTCTTCTTAGCTTTCTGCCATAAGGGTGGTGTCATCTGCATATCTGAGGTTATTGATATTTCTCCCGGCAATCTTGATTCCAGCTTGTGCTTCACCTAGTCCAGCATTTCTCATGATGTACTCTGAATATAAATTAAATAAGCAGGGTGACAATATACAGCCTTGATGTACTCCTTTCCCAATTTGGAACCAGTCTGTTGTTTCATGTCCAGTTCTAACTGTTGCTTTCTGACCTGCATAAAGATTTATCAAGTGGCAGGTCAGGTGGTCTAGTATTCCCATGTCTTTAAGAATTTTTGATATGGGAGAATGGCATTGAAACATGTTAATTACCATATGTGAAATCAATCGCCAGCCCAGGATTGATGCTCGGGGCTGGTGCACCGAGATGTCCCAGGGGGAGGGAATCGGGAGGGAGGAGGGAGGGGGATTCTGGAGGGGGAGCATATGTAAACCCATGGCGGTTTCATGTCATTGTATGGCAAAACCAACACAATAAAGTAAAGAAAATTAAAAAAAAAATAAAATTCATCCATTTAAAAAAAAAAGAATTTTTGACACTTTGTTGTGATCCACACAGTCAAAGGCTTTGGCATAGTCAATAAAGAAGAAGTAGATGTTTTTCTGGAACTCTCTTGCTTTTTTGATGATTCAACGGATGTTGGCAATTTGATCTCTGGTTCCTCTGCCTTTTCTATTACAGCTTGCATATCTGGAAGTTCATGGTTCATGTACTGTTGAAGCCTGGCTTGGAGAATTTTGAGTATCACTTTAGTAGTGTTTGAGATGAATGTAGTTGTGCAGTAGTTTGAGCATTCTTTGACATTGCCTTTCTTTGGGATTGGAATGAAAACTGACCTTTTCCAGTCCTGTGGCCACTGTACGTATTGTATGTCAGTTTCTCAAATATTTACTTCTCCAGGTAGTTATGAGTTCTTTGCAGTTGGAAACAGTCTTTACCATTATTATCTTCCAGAAACACATAGAGCTTAATAATTAAATACTAAGAGCTTACTGATGACTCTACCAAGCAGACACCTACAGAAAACTCCACCTGACAACATAAGGATATGAGTTATCCTCAAGGACAGACCATAGGAAGACATAAAACCAATATCAATAAATTTAAAATGTTGAAATTTAAAAATGTTCTCTGATTGTAAAGGCATGAAGTTGGAAGTTAATAGCAGGAAGAAATTTGGGAAATTCATACATATGTAAATATCACACCGCACATTCTTAAATAACCAGTGGATAAAACAACAAATCACAAGAGAAGTTTCTGAACACTTTAAAACTAATGGTTTCAAAAACTATGGAATTAATGAAATGAGGGCACAACATGTTAAAAGTTATGGGATACAACCAAAGCAGTATGTAAACAGAAATTTATACATAAATACTTACATTAAAAAAGAAAGATCTTAAACTGATAACTTAAGCTTTCGCTTTAAGACATGGCAATGGAGAGCAAACTAACCACAAGGTGAAACAAAGGAAGAGCATGATGAAAATCAGGGTGGGAATTAATGAAACAGAATAGAAAAACAATAGGGAACCAGCAAACTAAAAGGCAGTTATGGGAAAGAAACAATGAAATGGACAGATTTTTAGCTAGACTGGAGAAGAAAAAGGAAAGTTCATTATTAAAATTGGAAATGAAATAGGAAATCTTCTTGACCATGTTCCAGGAATAACACATATCATAAGGGACTGCTTATGAACCACTGCATGTGAACACATTAGCTAACTCAAACAATGTGACACTGACACGTTTTTAGAAACAAGCAAACTACTGAAATTGACGCAAGAGGAAATAGAAAATCTGAATAGACAAAACAAAGAAACGGAATTAGTAATCAAAAACTACCTTAAAAAGAGAAACCCAGACAGTTGGCTTCACTGATAAATTTAACCAAATATTTAATAGAGAATACCAAGTTCTTCAAACTCTTCCAAAAAAGAGATGAGGAGGAAAACTTCACAACTCATGCTATGAGGCCAGTATTACCGTCATCTCACAATGTTATCTCTCGTGGGGAAAGTCCCCAAAGGCAGAGTCAGGGTAGGGATTCTGAGATGAGGCGGTCCTGGTTATTCAGATGCTATCACAGGAAGCTGTCTGAAGACTTCTGGGCCAGGTGACTCAGGGGCTTTAAACACCCGGGAGATAAGAAGCTCTTTTGTGCCACCAGCGATCTGGACAATGGTCGTTACCACCCACGGCTGTGGGGTCACAAAGCACTCCTTGTATCCCCCACAAACACCAATCCAACCAGCTGAGAACTCTAAGCACCTCTGTACAGGAGCAGACTGAACCTGCCCTTGACCTGATCTTGAGGTGATCCTTTAAGGACATGACAGAGGAGCATCAAGCAGTGGGCTTGAGGTAAAGCAGGGAGATCGGAATGTCTGCACAGAGAGGTGTGCCAGGCCACCCCAATGCTGAGAAATGAATGGTGAATCATCGCAAATAAAGATGGGTTTTGGTTTGAGATCCAAGAGTGTGAAACCCTGAGTGCTCGGAACACAGGGTAGGAAGAGCACATCTGAGCACAGGGGACAGATGGCAGCACCATGGGGACAATGTGAATTGGGGAGTGGGGCAGTCCTGGCTGCTGTCAGGGTCCAGGTGATCTGGAAATATTCATTTCCTAACAGTCCAGAAACTCTTGAAAATGTCCAAGTGAAATTGGTAATTTCTAGTCTTTTTTTTTTTTTGCATCTCAGTAAGATGGTTTATTTTTGGCCCAGAACCCTGTCCCTGTGGATGTTCTCACCCTGGAGGAGAAAAGTTAAAGGGGACCTCTTGCCTCTCCTCCCTGTTGCATCTCTGAGCTTCGCTCGAGTGCAGGTCCCAAAGGGCAGCTCTAAAGAGACAGTCTGACAGGTGGACCTGCTGTTTAAAGTTTGGCCCAATCCCTCACACTCTTCATAACTTCCAGTCCTAAGAGTGTGCTATTTTTGTCTTGCATACACGCAGAAGTTACCCCTTAAACTACTGCAGATACAATTGCTATACAGCTCCTCTCTGCCTCATTCGCTTTCTCTTTCAGTTTCTCTTTTCCAATCCTATTATCCCCTCAAGCATTGCACATAATTTTTCTCTGCTTGTTAGCGTACTGCCTTGTTAACTCTGATTCTCTATTTCATGCTGGGTATTTGTTCCCAGTGATGAGGTGGAGCTCACCTACCGTCAGCTGAGTGCCTCTTTCAGCAATGAATCTCTCAGTTGATTCTCATCAGCCCCATACTCCGTGTTATTTCATCTTCACTTTTGTCTAATGCTTTGTATCAACTTCTCTATTCTGGCTGAAATTGTTACTTTCTCACATCATCAGCTAAACATGAGGCATTGAATATTTCTCTCTCTTTCATAAATAACCTTGAGTTTCACCTTCAGCTGAGATTCAGGGAATTATTAACATCTATATACTTCTAACAAGGGCATTTACGTAACTCTGCAGTGTCTATTCAGGTGCTCTGACGGAGTTGTGAAGTTTACATCAGTAAGCCAAACATTTCTGCTCCCAGGCTGTCCACCTGGGAGGTTAAGACAATCGTTTGCATATGGAATACAAATACCTTTATTGCCCAGTGGGATGTCATAAGAATTGGATGGGTGGCGCTGCTACTGAGGGACTGCAGATTAAAGTCAGGATCACAGTTTGCTGTGATCATATTATGGGGGCATTTGAGCTGGGACTTGAACAGAAACCAAGGGGTCCACAGGCTGGGAGTGTAGGCTAGCAAAGACTCCAGTCAGAGAAGTTAGCGAGGGAAAAATTTTCACTACCCATGTTGACAAGCATCACATTTATAAATATTTACCATTTGAACACGGAGGGATACAGCTAGCACCATCAGAGGAATTTTGAGAGAGCCTCCTCTTTTGTTTTTTGATAGTGATTGGATTTCATTTTATTCAAGTCACCTTCTGAACTTTCGGAGCCCTGCAGTTGTGGTCTTTTCCACTCCTGACTATTCATCAGTGCCGTATGCAGGTCTCGGCTGCAGGAAGTCTTGACTGCTGATGCCTAGAGAACTTTTCTCCATGAATATGGAAGAAGAAATGTGGATTTGAACTTCTGAGGGACAGCAGATGTTCCTTCCTCCTACATATGGAGGGGAAGTGATTTCTCAGAGCTCCCTTCCTCGTTCAGCGCTACTTTTCCACGTCTCCTTTAAATGTCCTTTTGCTCTGTCCTGAGCTGTCTACTTTACTAGGGATGTGACAGCTTCCCTAGCGACTCATGATTGGTTTCGTCTTTGTCTTTTCTAGGTCATTCTAGAGGTCCCAGCTGTCTAGAGGTGATGGTGAAGGAGGGGATAAGGTTACTCTGGAGATGATATTGTTCCGTTTTGGCTGACGATTCGTAAAAGCAGACAGACACTTTGTGAACGTGGTAGACTCCAAAATATAGTTAATTCAGAGGAAACAATGTAAACATGCTTTTACATTAACTCATATTCACATATTTCATGTTAGGTCTTCAGAGTCCCCCAAAAGTTATAAATGCTAATACTTATCTAGTGCTTAATAAGTTCTAGAGTTCTTCTGTGCTTTAAGTATTATCTCCATATAATTTTCACAAGAACTCTGTGATATAACTACAACTAGTATGTCTAATTTTTTATGAAGAAACTGAAGAACAGAGAAGTTGGGTAGCTTGCCTGTGATCACACAGCTTGTAAGTGGTAAACCCTGGGATAGAAACCAAGATAACTGGTGTTGTATTCATGCCCCTAACCATGGGGTCACACTGATAGTGATTCATAAGGTAGTCCTGATCAGCCCGGTCGTTAACACCTTCAGCTCAAGAGGTGCATGTATGCGTGTAGCTAATGGCTGGCTATTGGTTTTTCACATAATATACTATAAAGGATCTTAAAAATTTTGTCATTAAATTCATAACTGATTTTAGGTTAGGAAAGAAAACCTCTTTAGAACAAGTGCAGATTAAAGGAAAAGAAATGTACATCTCCTGTGAGGGCACTGCTTGTCTTGAAGGCTGAGTTCCTCCTGGTCTTGGTTGTTATGAGAAAACACGAGTGGCTCTAGGGAGGACCTGCTTGTTCTAAACAACCATTTGGGGAGAGATTATCAAAAAATCTTCTCCTTTCTGTGGAAATGGTTCTGAACTATGTCACATATATTTGACTGTGCCTATACTAATTGGTGTATTTGATTGTATAATCCCTGGAGAGTTAACATTTTCATGAAGAGCTTTAAAATGAGTAAATTGTGCCATCTCAAATAGAATTCTGATGGCTTGATTTCTACTGGGACTCTCATAAGGAAACAAGCAGAGATTTCTCAGGAAATAAATGTACTGTTAATTCAATAGAGAACAGAAAGTTATGTCTTTGGTTTGCTATATAACAGTAAAACTATTTTTTCATGTTTGCATAAGCAACACTATAATTAGTACAGTAAGTAGAAACCAAAGACAGGGTGCAAAGTCATGTTACAATTCTGTTTTTACAAGCAAAAGTTTGTATTATTTTTCTAAACAAAGGGGCAGTGAGCTAACCTGAAAATAAGTGTGAATAATATGCAACATTAACTTTGTACCTTTCTCTGAAGAATCTGAAATGAAGAACAGAAAATGTGTCCAAAGATAGCATGTATTTATATCAATAATTTTCTGGGAGAAAATGATGCTTAGGACACTTGCGAGGAATTCTGTAATCCTTTCACCATGAGCACTCTGTGACCCACTAGACCGTGTTCTGCTCTGTCAGAGTGGTTAATATGGGCTGCACAGGAGGGCACAGGCTAATCACCGCCTGCAAATGTTTATACAAGAAAAGATGTTCTCGAACTAGTGTAGCTACATTACTCTAGATGAAGTCATTACCATTCTCTCCAAGTTATCTCATGGTCTTTGAAGTATGTGCTGCTTTTCATTTCTGACCCCCACATTAGGATATCAAGAAGGTCACAGGGAACTAAATTACTTAATGATCCTTCATTAGTTGGTAAGCTGGCTGATTTTCTGCCTATGCTGTTTGTCACTTGTCAGATGCAGCATTTTCACCCCCTATTTCTTACTCCTAATTACTCATCAGAAGTGCTTGTGACACCCACCCAACTCAACGCTTGTTTTATAACGTTTCCTGCCTCTGTTTTATGTCATTCTATTCAAGATTTCCTTGACCTTAAGCCTGGGCTACTTCAATAACATGAAGGCCATCAGTGGACAGTGCTGGAGGAGAAAGGAAACTCTGAAGGGCAGCAGCTACTTAGGGAGACGGGCGGGGATACTGAAGAGCTGATGTCCCAGCACCCAGAACCACACGACAGGGAGGCGGCACACAGGCAACCACATTAACAGACAGCCCAACAGCTGGAACTGCATCCTGGCCTGGAGCTTCAGGGAAGCACCTCGGTCTCTGCAGAAGATGGGTTCACCTCTGACCCCTGAGGGTCAACAAAGAAAAGGCTCAGGGAAGAATAGACTCTTCAGGACCACAGCCTCAGGGTTGGTCCAGGCTCAAGGCCCGAGGAGTCCCTTCATGGTTTAGGTTAGCTCAAGGACCACTGCACACAGGTTCCTGCTTACTTCTCCCTGAGGCTCTCTGCCTGGATCATCACAGTCCATTTTTCTACTTTGCTGCATTTACAAGAAGTTGTGATTCTATTATTTTTATTTTCTCCCCACGGCCTGCACCCTCCATGAGGGGTGATTACCTCCGTCATGCCCACTGCTATATCTTCAGCCTCAAGCACAGCACTCAGTAAACATCTGTCAAATTGTGCCCAGAAAAATAAAACAGGAAAGGTTACTGAACCTTGAACAAATCCCTCGTGATTCTCCTGACATGCCTCCAAATCCCAAGTGACTAGAGTTGAAAGATGATGTATTCAAAGTTCTAACTCCCCTGGAAACCAAGGTCTTTTAGAGCTTAAAAAATACAGCACCCAAGGAAAATCACAAGATGAAATCAGTAGGTTATTTGACAGCCTTCTGTCCTAGAGAAAGTAACTATTAATATACCCTATTGGAGGATCAAATCTGCACCTCTGAATGTGAGTTAGAAGGAAGAACCATGAGCCAGCTTATCCAACTCATGTAATATGACTTTTTCTTAAAATGTTGGGTTCAAAATGTCTAAAAGTGGGGCTTATACATACTATTTGGAAGAAACTGAAGCATGCACACACACACACGCATTTTCCACACAGAAATTACCAAAGTGTTTATCATGTGCCTGTCATAGGACAGGTATCATAAAAATCCCTGTCCTTGGGGAGCTCAGGTTTGGTATGGGAGAAAATAAACAAGATGAGTAAAACATAGAGCATATGAAGGAGTGATAAATGCCATGGAGAATGATAAAATTAAAATTTTTTTTTCAATTTTAAATAGTGTGACTGGGGGGAGTTTTCACTAAGAAAGCTGAGTTTTAGGGGAATCCTTCAAGTGGTGAGGAAGGGAGTGAGGCAAATACCTGGTGACAGTGTTTTTCCAGTAGCGGGAAGCGCAAGTGCAAAGTCCCTGAGACAGAGGGCATCTGGTGAGCTGGAGGGAGAGGGAGGAATCATGATGAGGCAAGCAGACATGATGGGAGGTGAGTCTCATCTTCAGGGCTCTGTGGGCCGCTCGTACAGGCCCTTAACTGCCTGTCTGGAACTGTGGGACCCAGTTGTGCTGCAGAGCTCAGACTCCCACAGATGCGTATGAAGTTCATGCTTGTGAAGGCGGCGCTCTAGTTAGAGGACTGGTTTAGCAATAGGTCAGGAAGACCATGCTCCGTGTCTTCTGTTATTCCACAGTCCCCCGAGGGCTCTAGATCGACATCTGCCAGTTCCTCACACCACAGAACTGCAGTGAGGAGATGGACCATCCTCACTAGTCTCAGGTCAAATTTCAGGCTACCTGGCTCGGAGTACTCGATTTTGAGGGGCCCAGAGCTATGGAAATGGGTCAGGACCCATCCTGCAGCTGTGACTCAGAGTGACACATGCACAATGAGTGTCTGAGCAGAAGGGGCCAGAGCCCCAAGTGTGACCACACCCAGCAGCTGTGACGAGGCGACAGGGGAAGCAGGCCTGGGCAGCTTTGTTTCACACCCCAGTTCCATGGGCTACACTGAATGTCTCATTTCTCTGTGTAACTCTCTGTGTTCTCTCTCACCAGGAGAGACT
Organism: Antilocapra americana; assembly: GCA_007570785.1. Taxonomy (NCBI): domain Eukaryota; kingdom Metazoa; phylum Chordata; class Mammalia; order Artiodactyla; family Antilocapridae; genus Antilocapra; species Antilocapra americana. Next base: position 15,172,219 of record ML660204.1, read on the forward strand.
GCATTATGGATAATTTACTCAGTGACCGCTCTTTACATTTTTAAAGTTTGCACATTTAGTTAGCTATTTTCCCTAAAATCTTTCTTGTGTTATGTTCCCTCACAGTAGACCTATAAACTCTGTGGGTGAATTATTTTATGTTTTGACTTTCATGTTCTTCTGGTATTTCTCGAAAATTCCCTTTATTGTTTCTATTGCACATGGCATATTGATATTACATCATCTGTGGACTGTTGAATAAATATCTATTTTGAGCACAGATAACAGTTGTTACCACAGCTATCTTGTTACAACAGCTGACCTAAAAGTGATGTCCAAAGCTATCAGAATGATATCTGTACTTGACAAACTTCTAAACGCTGACTTCATTTTACCACGCTCTTTCTACTGAGAGACAGAATTCTGCTTCCTATCTTTAATGTCCTCAGTAGAAATTAAATGGCTAAGTCATGTTTTGTTTTGTTTTCATTTTCCTTGTTGTAGAGTTGATAATTTCAACATTTTTCCTAGATTGCCAACTTGGGGAATCAGATTCCATTTCTTGCCCAGGAAAAAAATGCCCCAACAAACTGCTTCAGGAGCCAAGTGAGGTACCCAGTGTGTGGTAAGAATGCCTGCTGTCCACCTCGCTCTGCTGTGCTGGGCTGCAGCCTGCCTGCAGGGCTCTCTGACAAGGCTGGTCATGTGTTTACTTGTGATCAGAAGTGATGCTGATGGAACTGATGCCTCTTTTTATTACTTATTAACAAAAACAAATATATTCATTTCTGTGTGAATTCACTCTTTTAGACAGAAAGGAGGATGGTCAGAAGGAGAGTGGGGAGGCCCTCCTTTCTCCAGCCCTGGATGGAGACTGACAGATGTGCTCCTGCTGTGTGGCCTGGGTGGCTTGTCTGTCTGCCCTCAACAGGATGGTTCTGTGCCAGCTGAAGACCATCGTGAGGATGCTGGGTGACCGCCCACTGTGGGTCCTGACTGCCTGCTCTGCATCACGGCAGGTGCCACTGACATCACAGGATGCCCAGGTGCTTCCCTCCTATCTCTCCAAAGAGGATTTCACATCCAAGGGAGAAGGCTCAGATCCTGCTGGTGTTCTGAGCCCAAGTATTCTGCGTCTGTTATACTTGAAGTGCTTTAAAGGGATCAATACTCAATAATATGGCTGTGATTACTGTGTCTCACTTCAGTCTGGGATCATCATTGAGGAATAACTTTGGAATCGATCCTAGATCTGCTTGGCTCAGTCTGGTCCTGTCCAACAACTTGCTCTGAGAATACCCTTGGAGCCCCTTCACAACCAGCACTCCAAGAGGTCACGATGATTTTGTTTTAATTTTTTCCCCACTTTACATTGTGAAATCCACCCCCCGACCCCTGCCAATAATCAGTATTTCAACCATTCTGGTAGTGTATTAATTAGATACACGACACAACAGAATTGCCTATTTTGAAAATGTAAACGTTCAAACAATAACAGAACAAGGGGCACACAGTCATGTTTCAAATTGGCCTAGATATTTCTCAATCATTTACCTAAAATAGCATGATATTCAGATATTTTGAAATAATGTATAAAGATATTTTTAATGCCTTATAGGCTTGTTTTTGTAATTAATAAATTTTCACTTATAAGAATGAAAACCAAGACTTTCCAGGTCATCCAGTGGCTAAGACTTTGTGCTCACAATGCAGGGGGCCCAGGCTTGATCCCTGGTTGGGAAACTAGATCCCACATGCCAAAACTAAAGATCCCAACTAAGATCTGACTCAGCCAAATAAATTAAAAAAATATTAAATTTTTTTTTCAAAAAGAATAAAGACCAATAACTAAACACTGTTCCTTCTGGATGTCCAGCCTTGTTATGAAGTCTGAGATGCACACCCCTCTATTCTGCTGGAACACACACCAGGTTAGGAAGCAGGAGTCTCTCCTAAGAGCTCTGTGTCATTAAACAAACTCACCAGCTTTTCTTAATCTCTACTTTCCCACATATAAAATTAAAAGCAAAGGATATTACCTACAGTGCCTCTTTCAGCTGGAAGATTTTATATATTTCCCCATCTATCTCTTTAAAGCCCTCTGCGCTGTTGTGACTAACATCCCAGCAATTAAAACACAAACTGCTGAGACTTTTTCAACATTGTTAACCTCTGATATTGTGTTGAGGTGCCTGTGATAGCTTTGAGGGAGAAAAACAATGTAAAGACACACTTTGTACCTTCTAGGGATTGTTTTTGAGAAATAATAAAAATAAATGAAAGTCAAATGACAACAAGTTGACAGTGTAGCACTGAATGTCACGGGAGCGGTGAAAAGAAGGGGGGTTCTGGGTGAAGGCCCAGGTGGGATGGCACTGTACCTGGAAGACCAGGGAGCTTCTGGAGGCAGGGGAACCCCACCTCAGCCCATGCACCCAGAAGCTGGATGGCCATTTGCAAATGTTAATTGTGTGGCACAGAAACAGACCTATGGTGGTGGACCAAGAGCACAGAAGCAACTCGGAGTCTTTGTAATGCAGAGAGTTTAGCAGGAAACTGGTTAACTGGGTGATGGAACAGGATGTGGAGGTAAGTGGGACCTCCTCGCAAGGCAGAAGGTCTTGTGACCATCTGGGATGGAAGCAGCTCCCAGAGGCCATGGGCCGAAGTCCCTGAAGAGGCCGAGCCCGTCCACCTCTGTCCATGCCTCCCTCTCCTGAGAGTCTGCTGTTGGGGGGCCTGCAGGGGAGGAGCCTTCAATGGACACGAAGGGAAATGGGGCAGGGTGGGCTCACAGAGGGGCTGGGCTCTATGCAATATCCAAGAGGGACACCATGCATCAGTTGCTTCACACAAACTGCAAGCATTTATCTTGTCCCACAGTCCATGACATACATTTTAAAATTCAGAAAATGAACGCATAGAGAGATTAAGTAACTCTAACAAGATTGCAAAACTACTAACAAGAGGAACATAATCCGAGTTTTCTCTGATTCCAAGGCTTGGCTTTCCTACTGCAGACACGAGAGATGCCAAAGGAGCAGGCTCTGGTATGATGCAGTGGTCACTGCCAAACTGTGCTCTCCTGGATTGCAACATCTGGTGCAGCATGGAACATTCTAGAACACAGGGGGCACTGTGGAAAAAACTTTGGGCCGAAATATAAACACCACTGATTTGTTCCAGTAGCTCCTAAAACCACTGTGGATGTTTCTGCTACACTTCTTTCAGGAGCCAGGTTGCTGCTGTGTGAGGGAGAGCTTTAGAGGGCATAGGAGGGTGTATTTAAAAGTTCAGATGGAATATTCCAGATGAAAAAAATAATGGGGAAGTCAGGTTTTATCATGGGGTTGCTACGCAACTTCTATACATTGTTTGGGATTATCACCAAGTTTGCAATGAAAAAGGTCAGTCTCGGTTACTTTTTATAGAGCAGTCTTGCTTGGTGAGGTACCTGCTGTTTCTGAAGCAAGACTTAGCTGACCTCTGACCCATACTCTCAACCCATGTGGGTCGACTCCTCCCATGCCTCTCTTATTCCCACTCTTCTGAGGATCCTGTCTACAGTGTATGTTGAAAGTCATGCTTGTTACAGCATTTTTCTAGTGATTCTGTTGCACAGGCATATCAAGTACAAGAAACATTTTTAGTGTGTACGATGTGTGTTTGCCCCAGTGTTTCACACAAACTGCAAGAGTTTATCTTGCCCCACATTCTATGACATACATTTTAAAGTTCAGAAAACAAAAGCGTAGAGAGATTAAGTAGCTCTAATAGGGTTGACAGATCTCATGACGTCAGTCCCCAGGCTGGGTTCAGGGACCCAGGTCTTAACTGGAGGGGAAATTAGAGAAGGGCCATTTCACTCAGCTCCCTGAGGGGCAGTGAATGCTGATGATGCACAGTTTGTCTTTAAAGCTGGTCCTGATTGAAAGTCCTCACTAGGGAGCACTAGACAAGAGCACTTGGTGGATGTGAGCAGAAAAATCTAAGAATAAAAGAAGGGCAACGGAACACTCAGAAATAAGCAGACAGCTGCTCCCCAGCCCTGCTCCCCTCCCCAGGATCCTTGCACAAACATGCCTTTGCTTACATACCCTTCAAGATTTTTGTAGAGGCGTGAGTTTTGCAGTTAGATCCCAAGGATGTTTTTTGTACATTTCTCCTCAACTGCTTTAGAGAATCAGTAATTACCATTTCAAAGACAAGGGTTAGATATTAGCCAGATGGAGGTGATTTGTGTATACCATGTATAGTATTATATTTATGGACTTATTTTTAGCTTCTTTAAAATGTTCTCATTAAAAATAAGATCATGACACGAATTGACTCATCACAAGCACAGCACACGCCTCTCACTGGGAGTCTGTTTATTCCTGTCATCCTCTTCATACGGGGAGCAAGCTATGACAGGCTTATTAGCTGAAGAGTGAGGCAGGGAAGTTTATTTATTAGGTAACAGAATGTTATCTGGTTATTAAAGAGCTCCCAAGTTCAAATGAGAGCCATAGATCTTTCAAAAGTTTTAAAATCTCTAACCGGAACCCACAGTTAAACTGATTTTTTCCCTACTGATTATTTTACAAGAGAAATGAAATGATAGAAAAACAGCTTCATTTCACTTTGGTGTCCAAGATTATGACATGTCAAGGGGTGCATCCTATTCAGTTAGTGAAGAACTCCATATATCAACATGTGCCACTATAAGGTGACTATCTGGGGGCACTCAAGGTCATATATGGTTGCCAGTCATCAAACACATTTTAAATTTTTTCCATGGGGGTCACAACATTTAGAAATACTTTCATCAAGGACACACACATTTTTCCTAGATCCTGGAGAACTCCAGATTCTAATCTTAGCTGTGTAACCAATGGTCAACAAGAACCCAGGAGATGGCCCTTAAATATCTGTGCATGGTATCAGCAACTGCAAAATGAAAAGTGAACAGCAGAGTTTCTTTTTTTTTTCAAGTCCAGCAGTGTCTCCTTTGCGGAAATGCATCCTGCCTTTGCTTTGGCACAGAGTTTAAGGAGTGACCAGCTCCTGGGTACCCATCCGTCACCACCCCTGAGCTAGTGTGAGGGTGGGCACTGGACCCAGGGCTCATCTAGGTTGATTTCTTTTAAGCTGGAGCCGTGAAAGATCTTTTTTTTTTTTTTTAATGCTTATGAGATCTTAAGATTAGGAGCCCAGAATTTTAAGGGCCAACTCCTCATTTCATATGAAGGCTTGGCAAAGAGGGAGAAGCTTGCCACCAAAAAAAGCAGAAACCATAGGCCTAGTCCCAGATTCCAGACCTTCTGAGGGAAAACCCATCTTGACTTTCCCACATTTCATTTGGAAGACCTATTGCAGGCCAGATAAAGTAAAGCTGGGTCTCTGACACTGCAGCTCAAAGGTTTGTAAGGGTACCAACCAGAATGGGATTTGAAATTTCTTCCACTGCTAGGATTCCATGAGAAAATGAAAGTTAAGAAAACATTTGTAGGTAAACCTCAGTTAATCAGAAAATTATATTAGCCAAAAGATTCAGTTTCATAAACATTTTAAGGATCTAGAACAGAATAGTGCCCGACATACATGAGGACCTGTATAAAGAGCTATTAACTGGCAGAGTGATTCTAAATAATTTAGACATATTTATTGGTGGGAAAGCACATATAATGATACTTGGTTGTCAGTCACAGTGATTGACTCCTGCAGGTCTGGGGTGGACACAGTGGACATTTGGAGGAGTGTGGCCTGCATGATATTCACTGAGCATAAAATGATAAATACTACCCTCTACCTCCATGAGATGTTCAACACTTTATGTACAGGCAGCTTTCATGAAGACTAAATGTCTACTCAAATGGAGCCTCAGGTTCAGCTGAAGGGGAGAAGTCCTGCTGAAGAGAACAGCTCTGGTCTTCCACAGTGGGACAGAAATGAAACAAAGTGGGGGAGAGGTGGCAGGAAGGATTGGATCACCATCTAGCAGAAAAGTCACCTTCTAGAGTGATAACAGAAATGTAAGGCACTGTATGAAGCAAATCTCTATAGAGACCCTGATAAATTTGTACTTAATATAAACTTTCAGAGAATTTATAAACCAAGGTTGAGGGTAAGATCCTGGAAACCAAGTAAGTGATAGCCTAACGTAGATCCAACAGGACGACACAGTGTGCAACAGCAGAACACTAGGACATCCTGCAGATGGAAAGAAGAAATACACGTAGAACCCTAAGAATTTCCACCAATCCATTTGTGAAGGAGAAATGAAACTAGAGTCCTATTTTACATCATTTATTCTTTATTCCTTGAAATGCACATGAGCTGGCTGGAGAACAAAGAGAATTTCACACTCAAGCATAATACTTTCATCTCATGGCAAAGGCATAACCATTCTCCAATGATTCATGTTATGTATTGATTGGTCTGTATGTGGAGAGAGTCTTGAAACTAGAATCCAGTTAATTTGACAGAGATTTCTGAGCTGCCTAAAGCCTGAGAGTTCCGGTCAATATTCTGATTCCAACAGGGAACAAAATCGAGAAGACTCCGACATTTATGCTGCTGCATTTATTATATCTTATTTTTCATAGAAAATATCATGATCATCATCACTGACCCAGAGCTGAGCCCCCCTCCAGCAGCTGCCTTGAGTCTCTCTGCAAGAACACCGACTCCAGCCCCTGGCTTCCGGCTTCCTGAGCTGGTTCTACTTATTCAGACTCTCCAACTTTGACACTTTCATTTGTCAGGTAAGAAGTGTGTTGCGGTCGTGTTAGAGTTATTGAAGGGAATAAACCACTTAATGATTATAGAGCTGAGAATGTGGTGCTGGGTGCCCAGTAAGTCCTTAGGAAAGCCAGCTTCTAGCCTCATCTCTGTTGCCAGGGTCACCCGTACTGCCACCATCCTGAGAAGCACAGCTTCTGTACCCTCAGAGGACTCTCCCAGAGTGGTCATCTATGTGGCAGGATGCGAGGGGGTGCATGCTTTGAGAATGCAGATGGGAGACATTCCTAGGAGTGAGGGGCCTGAAAAACTCAATTGAACTTATAATGTGTGTATATAATAAACAGGTAACAAATAAATACATTATAATACAGTATATATACATATATATATATATATTTTCTTGTTCAGTTGATCTGAAGTACATTCTCCAAATTTAGGGAATAATAGTCTAATCATTTTGCTTTTCAGAATATCTGGAGTTAAATGCTTATGACAACGGTGACGATAGATGATAACAGCAACAATAATAGCTAATATTTACTGAAGTCTTTGGTATGATTCAGTACATCTCTGTGTCTTCATCATCATTACGATCTCTCTCTTTGTACTATCACCTAACATCTGTCTATCCACCTATCTACCTGTAAATATTCAAACTATGCATATAGCTTCTATTAATGCCATGGATATTATATATATATTTGAGGCACAGTGAGAAAGCGAATTCTCTGGGTGCTCAGAGCACTAGTGGTGGGAGTCTTATTTGAATCTAGTCAATCTAACTGTAAGGCCTGGATGTTTCATGTGAATGGAAAAAACAAAGCAAAATCTTAAAGTCAGTGAATTCCTTACTGGGATTATAAAGCATGTGTACTGTATACACATCAGTAACGGATAGTTATAAATGGTTGTTGTTGAGTCACTAAGTCATGTCCGACTCTATGTGACTCCATGGACTGCAACATGCCAGGCTTCCCTGTCCTTCACTATCTCCCAAAGCTTGTTCAAACTCATGTCCATTGAGTCAGTGATGCCATCCAATCATCTCATCTTTTGTCGCCCCTTCTCCTCCTGCCTTCAATCTTTCCCAGCATCAGGGTCTTTTCCAATGAGTTGGCTCTTGGCATCAGGTGGCCAAAGTATTGGAGCTTCAGCTTCAGTGTCAGTCCTTCCAGTGAACATTCAGGGTTGTATTCTATACTAAATCATGATTGGTTGAACTACTAGACCAAGTGAAGAAATATACTTGGTTACCAGGCTCCTGGAGGCACCATGACCTTCAGCAATGCAGCTATCAGGGACTAGGCACAGAAAGTTCAGTCCCAGCATCTCTAGAGGACAGAGTTGATCTGGGAAGGAACTGGGAATCTGCTGGGAAGGTGGGGAGAAGTAAACTCACTGATGGAACCAGAAATGGAGGGGGGATGGCAGGAGGTGATAGTTCAAAATACGAATCTGAATTTCAGGTCTGAAATCTACAATAGGGTTTCTTTCTGTGTGTGTGTGTGTGTGTGTGTGTGTGTGTGTATGTGTGTGTGTATGTGTATATATATTTCTGAGATTATTTAAATCTTTCTTTTACAGATATAATTTGAATAAACACATTGACCACATCATATTAAAATAATCTAATTGTCACAGCTTTCACTTCTCCAAACAGCTTTGAAAACACACAAACTTGACAATTTATACAAAGCTTCTTGAGAAAATTTTAACAGACTTTTTATAAGCGAATGAATTAAATATGCTGGAGCTTTCTAAATTGCACTTCAGAAGCAGTATGAAAATCTATAAACAAAAAAACTATCACATTTCATACACTGACTAACAATTTGTGGGGGTCTAAATAGTTTAATCCTCAGAAAAATTCACAAAGCTTTGTAGAATTTTTTTTTAAAGTGTCTTAACCCTATAGTGAATGACCTTTGTGATTCATTTTGGAGGTCTTTTCTTTTCTGGTGAATGCTTTGTGGATTATAAGTATAAAAAATGAGCAGGAAATTTTGTATTATTCATTTTGAAGGCTCTTTTTATTAAGAGAAGAAATGAAATCCAATGAAAATCATTTTGCTGATAATTACAGTGAAATATGAAGTGCTCTGAATATATTCTATTGCAGGCAATATAGAAGAAATGGCTCTATCTGATCGATGCTGATTTAATGGATTGGGTCCATGAAGCTTGGTCTTGGCTCATTTCTACATGCAGTCATCAGAGTGATAGTTGGTGAGCTTCCTTTCAAAGGGGGGTTTGGTTCAAAAGATCAGGAGAATCACAGACAACCTTATTGTAATTCCCAGAGGCTTAACGCTTTTGAGTTGTTATTGGACAGAGTCAGTCAGCAGCGGTGGCTGACCTGTGATGAAGTCTAGGCGAGCCATTTTGGTAGTCATGGGGAGGAGAGGAATCAGGACTCTGTATCAGCCTGAGGCCAGGGCTATAGCCACAGGCCATGGTGTTCAGAGAAGAAGCAGGTAGGATAGAGTCACAGGTAGTTGCATTCAAATAGTCCTCATGTAAATTAGTTCCAAATGTCAGTCCCTCAGTTTTTCTAACCTACCTACCACAATCCTGCGCTTTCTTTTCTTCTTTTTTAAAGAGACTAATGGTGATGTCAAACTAGGTATAAGTAAAAAAAAGCAGTAGGGGATAAGCAAAGATGTTTTAAAACACTTTGGGATGTAGTTCCCAGACACACGCTGAAGCTAAAATTAGGAACTGCCTCAGAGGGCACCCACGGGCTGCAGCTTCCTGCGTCTGACCCGGCTGCTGACCACTGCCACGACCTCGGGGTGTGGCTCTCACTACGAGGGGGTGAAGCGGAGACAAGACAAGGGCTTTAAAGAACATGGTTGGATGCCAGGCACTGTGCTTTAGAATTCAACTAGTAGCTTTAATTAGGAATAATGGAATTGAGAATCTTTTGATAAGGTAAGTTAAAACCAAGAATATATACTTTTAAAGCCAGTATAGCTTTCAGAAGATTTACAGAGATATAAACCATATACAAGCCAATCTGTGAAACATTTTTAATCTAGTTATTTAAAGGTGAGATATAAAATTCAGAATGATAATCTAAGGGCCTCAAAGAACTTTTTCAAAAAAAATGAATTTTATTATTTTCATTAGATTCTCTTTATGATTTTTCAGTTGGGACACACTTTAGCAGTCAAAAAGCCTACTTTTTATACTACTATATGAGAAACTATATACACCAGAAGCCAATCCCAGAAACCCAAGTAATGGTAGTGCCTGGACTTAATATCCAATGATCCCGAGTGTAACCCTAGATGTTTTTGCTTATGCTACTGAGATAAGTGAGTTTCAATCTCGTTTCCTATATCTTCAACCAGTCATTTATTAGATGTGAATCCTGCAAGTGACTTGTATCTTCTCATCTGTAGAGTGAGAATAGTCATATTACCTATACTGCAGAGCTGTACTGCAGGTTACATGAGCAGAGTACACACAAGCCAGGCACACCTGTGAACACTCACACAGCCACTGTTTTGAGAAACAATGGCCATGAAAAATCTCAGTGATGTAAGTGAAACACTAACATACAGAGTAGGAGTGTGTGCTTCCACAAGGAAGTCAGCTGAGCCTCACTTATGTCTACTGATAGACTACTAGGAGATATCTGTGGAGGTGGGCTGTCGCTGAATTCCACTACACAGGAAATGCTTTCATCAGAGGGAAACATGGAGTTCACGAAATCCTAAAGGCAAAGTTTGGGACTCCAAGGTCAAAGACTTTTAGGGAAATTTATGAATCAAGAAAAACAGTAAGCTAGAACCTCCTTGTTAGCTTGCAGGAACAAATTGCCTTATAGATTCTCAAAAGGGCAGTCTGGGTTTTGTGGCGATGCCTCAAACAAGTTGAATTTTATTGGATTTGTTTCATCTGTTCAGGAGTCTCTGTCACCTCAACCCTTTAATGAAGGTACTTTAATGAAGATAAAAATGTTAGAACTATCTTGGATGAAAAAGTGATGTTGGATTTACAACAGAGAAAAGCAACCCTTTCAGCTTACAATGCCTGACACAATTTAAAACACACAAATGCTGGAGCACTTCAGTTTGGTTTGGAAAACCTCAAAAGAAAACTAAGATCATCACTCCTGTCTGTGTGCAAAGGACATTAAAATTTACCAGATAGATGCTTCCTGAATTAACTTACTATTAGGACATGAGGAAACGCCCAAGAATGTGAATTTACTAATAACCTTCTTGTACATTCAATATCTGGTCAAGATTTTAGAGGTTCAAGATTTTGGAGGTGACCACCACAAAATTCTCTTTGCTTGGAAGCAATCAGTACTTAAAAACAACATCCTTTTTCTTATTTATACATGAAGTCCTTTTTATGCAGTGCAAAATGTCAGTACCAGAGAAAGAGCTCAGAAAAATTAGGGAGACATAGTTAAAATTTCTCAGTATGATCTAGTCAAACTTTGATGGTTTTATCTACCACAGCCTTAAAATTCTTGTCCATCCTTTAAACTCCCTTGTGAAATTGAGAAAAAAAAATCGCATCAACTTTGTATAACAACTTGAACTGTGTTTTATTGTCATTACTGTGAACATGTTTCACTGGATTGCTGCTGGACTCCTCTGGCCTGTTTCTACATAACTGATTACTGAGGCAGGCGTTGGGAGTTGATCAAGGTGGGAAGTGATTAAGATCTGTTCTCTTCTTGCATTTTAACTGTAAAACAGGATTTCATGCATTTCAAATCCTATTAGTTTATTTGCTATAAGTGACCTTCCCAGTAACCTTGCTCAAGAGTACAGGATGCTGGGCTGTGTTTATCATTAGCAGAGAGCTATGCCAAATGTGACTTTTAAACCTATTTTCTGATTCAAATTTAGTAGATCTAATGAAAAAAAAGTACCTTAGGCTTTGCAGCTGCATCCATTTGTTCATGCAAATTCGGTAATTGCTTATATAAATTGAGTAAACTGTACATGAAAACAAGCTTTTAAATGTTCAATTAATCAGTCTGCACAAATCTCCCAGTATTCTTGCTACCAGCCAACTCTTCCACAGATCCTTCCTAGAAGCTGAATGAGGATCTACTATTCCACTGTAAACGCAGGAAGCCTTCTTACTTCCTGTTCCTTGGCTCCAGCTCATTTATCCAACAGTGCTTCCTATACATGGTGACAGGCACAGAGATCCTCTGGTGCAGAAGAGGGACGCACCTCAGTTTAGTATTTAGTGCTGAGTAGACACCGGGGATTTAAACTAAAGTTACTTATCCTCTGGTTTTGTTTCTTCAACCCTCTTTCTTCCATGTGGCCCTCAGCATAAATATTCTCCAAAAATTATGTAGAATTGGGATCCAGTTTTCAAGGAGTCAGATCTGTGCAAAGCAATTGTTTTGGACAGTTCCCTTATGTGTAAAGTGAGGGGTTCCACCAGCTCTTGCCGCATGGCTCTCACTTTGGCTGCTCGGGGAGCCCACACGCCGCCTTGCTCTGTCATCCTCTTCATCACGTGCAGGGTGGCGTCCAGACCACACGTGCTCAGGCTCGGGTACGCCCATCCATCTCTTGGGCAGTGGATGCCTTAATAAAGCTGATAAAGGAGAATCTGTGTTCCTAACATGCTCCAGGTGATGCTGGGGTTCTCTGTACCTGGCGTGCGCTCTGAGTGGCCAGGGTTTGGCTTGCGCTGTGCTCTACATTTGCCCATCTGAGTTTCTACTTACAGATTGGTTTGGGGGAAAAAAAAACAGTATATGTTGAAAGAGGAAGGCATTTGTATTGAAGGCAAACACAGGCATGGGCAGGAGCCTATAGCCCAGTGAGCATGCTTGAGAAAGAACTTTCTGCCAATTTCTCAGCGTTTCTTAATTTGTGCTGGTCACACAGACAAAGGGAGGCTTAGAGGGTGAGAATTAGCCCAGGTCTTCATTATAGGAAATGACAGGAGTGCTGGGTGCTGCTTATGGTGACTGATGTCTTCTGAGAACTTTTCTATATCATTGCAGCAGAATCCTCTTCATTGTCCGTGTCTGACATAGGAAAATGAAGTCCTAAAGCCATTAAGTAATTTCCCCAGTTTCATAGAACTAGTAAATGGTGGAGCTGCAATTCTGAGGCAGTCCTGTGCAACTCCAGAGCCTGCGCTATGCAAAATTCTCCCCATTGTCACTCAGCACTGTCTCCTTCCTTATCTTGACACAATTACTGGTTTGGAGGTAGAAGGTACATTATGCAGAGAAATGAAAGAACATTGATTTTTATCAGCTTGATATTATTTTTAAAAAGTCAACATTTGGCATAATTCACGTTTCTGGAAATGATGACCTATTCAAGGATTGGGGTTTTTACATTTCTCAGATTTAACGAAGATATAGTTCAATGGATACAGCATTCTATAAAATTTCCTATTAATATGTATGTGTAACAGAAAAACGGTGTCTCTTCAAGTGCTCAGAAGGTGCATTTGGTTATGTGCTTCTCAAAAATCCTTTCTAAAGTAAAAAAAATTATCCGGTCATAGCATGCGGGACAAAAATTTCTGAGAATTATTTTTGCTATCTACTTCCTTTGGGAGTTGAAGAAACTAGTTTCTTAAAAGTAAAAGATGTAGGAGTGTGAAAATAAAATGGAATTCTCAGTTCTGGACATTTTCTTCCTTCTCATCATGTAACCTTTCTGAAGTCGATGAGAGCTTTGTCTCTGGAGTTCTCCTTCTGAAAACACAAGAGAGTGGAATCATGTTTATCACCTGCTCTGATGTAATAGTGTGCAATGACCCTAATAATAAACGCTGATTTTTCTGGAAGCATTGTTTAGGAAGGGGCTGATTCTTTTCCTCTACCTTTCCCAGACAACAGAGAAAGATATTTCTTTAGTTCTCAGCATCACACATTAATAAGGACATGGATAAAGTGGGGTTTTTATAGCAAAGGCTGGAATGGTGAATGTTTTGTGAGTGAGTGTTGAAAGAACAGGGACAACTGAGCTTGTTGCTGAAGGAGACGTGCAGAATTGGTGGAGGTGCAGCAGGGTGGAAGAGGAGGGCAATTCATTCCATCTGACCTCTGCTGTCAACTAAAACCACCATGTGATGGTCAAAGCTGGCAGATCCTGGCTCCCTGTGAAGACGCTGCTCCTCAGAAGTGTCTGAGCGTGAAAGCCTGCCATGGACTGGTAAGAACTCGAGGAATTGCATAGATTTAGAGGGTGCTGTGGGGAGTTTAAACATCGGGCACTGGACAAGGACCTCCACCAAGCCCCTTGGCAATACGCAGGCTGGAGCACTGTGGTTTGAAGCTATTTACCTATAGTTAGGCACTGGTAGGAGTTTAACTGCTTTAGGCACATAAGATCTGGGCAAATCTGTGATCAGGCTTCTATGTTAAAATTTCCTTCTTCTCATGTACCCCTCCCGCATGTTTCCTCTGTGTTCAAACTTCCTTCTGTTCCCTTGGCAAGTTCCTCTCTTCTGATGGCAAGCTCAATCCTGGAGCTCAAGTTATTTCACTGACCTCCACTCCAGACCAACAAACACGCCTCTTCTTAAGTCCAGTGGACCAGGCAAAGCAAGCCCCAGGAGTGACAAGGAAGAAGCCTTGCCAGCATGTCAGGATACATCCATCTTCGCTAGCAGTGTTAAACGTGTGGGTCATAGCGACAAGCCCGCTGGAGTCTTTCTTCAGGACCACACCACTCTTGCCTCGCAGCAGTGGTCCTGTTTGCACTGACCGCAGTCCTGGACGTGAGCACATGGGTACAGTAACAGAGTCGAGAGGAATGTCAATGTGTTTAACGGGAAAACAGACCACATCTCAAATCCCACTGCCTGCGATGACCCATCCCACCACCTAGACCCAGAATCTTGTTACTGTTTCCATGTGCTAGTGCTCAGGGTTGCGGTCAGTGCAGACAGAGGACCACTGTTGCGAGGCGAGAGTAGTATGGTCCTGAAGAAAGAAAATAAGTCTCATCTCAAATCCAACTTCTGAGAGAAATGAAGGCAGTTTTGTAAATTTTACAGGTAGTATAAATGTAGGTACATTCACTAACATTCAAACAGACTAAATAACAGCCATTCATAAGCTGTCTGAATCCCAAATGCTTTTTCAGAATTCAGATTTGGTGATACAGTGATTCTTTTCTGAATCCCTTTAGGTCTGTCATTGCAAATTTGATTTTTAACTGATTAAATGGTCTCTTAGTTATCAATTTTTTGAATAATTATAGTGCAGAAACAACTTTTCCATTACATGTTTGTGATACATGACCTTGCTTGGGTGAAATGCAGGAAGATTTGTTAAGAAGGATCAAATAGAAGAACATTTCATCTTAATGTACACCCTGATATAATTCTTAAGATATTCAAAGTTGTCAGTTTTATATTCAAATCAGAAACTACTTTAAAATTGCATTAGATGTATGTGTTTGTATTTATATATTTTATTATGTATTTGAGAACTGTACTAAAATGATGAAGCATTATTTTAAACACTTAAACATGTATATCTAAGGTGTAAATGTTAAATATGTAGGCTGTATAACAAGTCTATTACCACATAAAGAGAGATGTTATATAAAAATAAATGATTTTTAAGAAGAATTAATGTGGTAGTGTTCATGGAACTAATCACAAAGGTTCAAGATAAATCTGATAGAACTGAAAAGGAAAATAGGCAAATTCAAAATCATTTCTGAAGGGTTGAACACCTTGTTCTCAGAATAAATAAATAAATAAATAAACTGATAAAATAAATAAACACACAAAACGTGACAGCATGGAAGCCCTGAACAGTACCACCCTGCTGACTTCACCTAGTCAACATTCTGTAGGACACGCATCCCAACAGCGGAGGAACCACGTGATTGTGAGGTGCACACGACACATTTGAGGGTAGACTGTCTGTCCTCTTGGCCATGAAAGAGATATCAACACATGTAAAGGCACTAAAATCATACTAAGTATATTCTCTGAACACAACAGAATTAAACTAAAAATGGCAGGAACACAGAGGTACCTTGACAATATCCAAAAACTTGTAAAGTAAACAATATTCTTTTATATAATCCAAGAGCCAAAGAAGAAATCTCAGAAAGTTACAGGATATCTTAATTGAATACAAATGAAGCAGAATTTATGAAACTGGGTGAGATGCACCTAAAGTTGTGCCTGGAGGGGGCTTTAATTCATGAAATGCTTACAGTAGAAAATTAGGCATAGCCTCAAGTTAGTGGTGTAAGTTTCCAAATTTTGATATTAGAAAAAAGAAAAGTTAATTCCATACCCCCAAAATAGAAATTATAAAGAACAAAAATCAGTGAATAGAAAACAGAAACTTAGAGAAAATCAGTTAAGCCAAAACTGACCTTTTGAGAAGATTAAGATTATTAAAAGTCTAGCTAGAGCGATCAAGAAAAAAAAGACAAATTTCCAATATTATGAGTAAAAGTGTGAGCTCACCATAGACCTTAATAGCACTCTTAAAAGACAAAATAATATTTAAAACTTATAAGGCAATATATTTGATAGATTAAATAGAAAGTATGCAGTCTCACCCAAGAAGAGATGACCAGAGTCACCATGATTCCACTAAAGAAATAAAATTCCAATTCCAGATGTCTTCCCTGGTAAAATCTACCAAAGAATTTTGGAAGAAATAATAGCAATTCAACACAAAGTCTTCCAGAAAATAAAAGGGAACATTTTATTTGTACAATGAGACTAAAACTACTTTGAAAGCAAAGTTCAGCTCGGTTTAGTTGCTCAGCAGTGTCCAACTCTTTGCAACCCCATGGACTGTAGCATGCTAGGCTTCCCTGTCCATCACCAAATCCCAGAGCTTGCTAAAACTCAGATCCATCAAGTCGGTGATGCCATCCAATCATCTCATCCTCTGTCGTCCCTTTCTCCTCCCACTTTCAGTCTTTCCCAGCATCAGAGTCTTTTCAAATGAGTCAGTTCTTTGAATCAGGTGGCCAAAGTATTGGAGATTCAGCTTCAGCATCAGTCCCTCCAATGAATATTCAGGACTGATTTCCTTTAGGATGGACTGGTTGGATCTCCTTGCAGTCCAAGGGACTCTAAAGAGTCTTCTCCAGCACCACAGTTAAAAAGCATCAGCTCTTTGGCACTCAGCTCTCTTTATGGTCCAACTCTCATATTCATACATGACTACAGGAAAAATGATAGCTTTGACTATACAGACCATTGTGGGCAAAGTAATGTCTCTGCTTTTCAATATGCTGTCTAAGTTTGGCATAGCTTTTCTTCCAAGGAGCAAGCATCTTTTACTTTCATGGCTTCAGTCACCATCTGCAGTGATTTTGGAGCCCAAGAAAATAAAGTCTCATTGTTTCCCCATCAATTTGCCATGAAGTACTGGGGCCAGATGCCATGATCTTAGTTTTTTTGAATGTTGAGTTTTAAGCCGGCTTTTTCACCCTCCTCTTTCACTTTCATCAAGGGGTTCTTTACTTCCTCTTCACTTTCTGTCATAATGTTGGTGTCATTTGCATATCTGAGGTTACTGGTATTTCTCCCGGTAATCTTGGTTCCAGCTTGTGCTTAATCATCCAATCCAGCATTTCGCATGATGTACTCTGCATACAAGTTAAATAAACAAGGTGACAATATACAGCCTTGATGTACTCCTTTCCCAATTTGGCACTAGTCTGTTGTTCCATGTCTGGTTCTAACTGTTGCTTCTTGACCTGCATACAGATTTCTCAGAAGAGAGGTAAGGTGGTCTGGTATTTCCTTAAGAGTTTTCCACAGTTGTGATGATCCACACAGTCAAAGGCTTTAGCATAGTCAATGCAGTAGAAGTAGATGTTTTTCTGGAGTTCTCTTGCTTTTTCTATGATTCAATGGATATTGGCAATTTGATCTCTGGTTCTTCTGCCTTTTCTAAATCCAACTTGAACATCTGGAAGTTCTTGGTTCACGTACTAAAGCTTAGGTTAATTTTTTTTTTAATGGTTTTGCCTTTTTACTCTGAAAGCAAAAATATAAAAAATTTACAAGAAAAAAGTATTACAAAACACTATTCCTTGTAAACAAACAGAGCAATCACCAAATTAAAAAAAAAAAACAAATCCCACTTTTCATGTATGCATCTAACAAGCAGATAAAAAAGAAATTGAAACCTCTCACTATAAGGTGTACATGGACTGCAGAGTGAAGAAGGTGTATGTGGAGGGAATGAACGAGCTGGGTCAGGGGCAGCGAGCCTGCCCAGAGTCACTGCCACGTCCAGTTGTATGACTGAAAGAATGAAGACACAAAACACGGCTCAGTGCTTCTGTAATTCCATAAACATCAGTCATTTCCATATGCACTTATATGAAGACCCGAAAATATTTTAGCACTTCTTTTTTTCAGTTTTGAATCTTATTCTGAAAGTTCTTTAATCTGCTAAGGATTTTTATGCAGGAGTAACAGGATCAGGCATCTTCATGTCCATCTTTACATTCCCTTTTTTTTTTTTAAAGAAAACATTCGACGTTAATGGTAACATTTTGTTTTTTAAGATAAAAATCCCATTTTATCCCTTCCCCAAAGGGATAACCACTTTTGTTTTTAAATTATGAAAGTATGGTAACACATTTAGTGCTGTTACATTTTAGCAAAAGAAGCCCAGAATATCATCTCAGCTTAACGAGTGTTTTTATTCTATAGGTCCTCCACCCCCAACAGTTAACTGAATAAAAAGACACTGAATCTGGATTCAGGCCTGCAAGAGGCTCCAGGGTTACAGTCTTGTGATAAAAGCAGGAAAACCTACATTGAAACCTCTTCCTTGCAAGAGGCTCCAGTTTGTAGTCTCACAGTAACAGCAGGAAAACTTACCTTGAGGCCTCTTCCTTTTCCAAATGTAGAAAGAGAATGCTTTCTTTGGCTTTTACTGGCTCTGTCTCCAGGGACAAAAGAACAGATGGACTGAACTCTTTCTACCCAGTGGGGTTTTAAGCACTTTTGATAATGGACTTAAAAAGTGACTTTTCCCATATATTTCAGTAAGGGTGAATGATTTGCACCCTTTTCCTAGTTTTATTCAGAGTCCTTTTGCATAAAATGCTTTTCATGAGCCAGTATCTTTTATCAGAGCTTGTTTTCTTCATCTATGGAATCCCTGAGTTCTTGGAATATTTATTAATACTTCTCACCTTCATCTTCAATGATGTAACATGCCCAGTCCTGACAACCTCCACTCACCCTCACAGTCTGAAGAATCCCGTCCACGAGAGAACCTTCTACAGTCTGTTGCCCTTAATATTTCCTATGGAAATTTAATATTCTCACAACTGCTTTCGCCCTCCCTGCAGACCTCAACTATTTAGGAATAACCTCATATCTCCCTAAATAAAACCCAACTTCTCCAATAGGCCAAAGCAGGAGCAGGGGCCCAGGTCGGCTGGGAGTTAAGTGCTGAGCATACACACGCAATGCCTGGGGCTGCCTCCTAGTCCAGGATACGCTTCCTCACACTGGGGCATAGTCAGAGGACTGCAGTGTCTCCCCTTACCTTAGACCAACACACACACATTCCACACTGACAAAGCATCTATCCGCTCACACGTCTGCAGGACAATGAACTTGAAGATCCCGAGGCACCTTACCGGTGTAAGGCCACTGGAGCCTGGGTCTTCGGAGCTGTCTCCTCAAGGCAGACTTCAGGCCTCCCAAAGTGAGGCACATCAGTTGTGTGGCTTCGACCTTCCGGAAAGCTGCTGACTTCCTGTAGGCTTAACCTTACTTCCCAGGAACACATCAAGGAAACCCATCCAGGTGTGTCACTGCCTTTAAACCTGGAAGAAGCAGGTTTGATTTTCAGCTTTTCACTTAACTGATTGCCCTCAGCCTGCTCTTTACAGAGTATAACACAGAATATAGCAATAATCACCATACTGGGCTACTGGGAAGATTCGAGAAACCATCTTTCAAGTTCCTAGCACAGTGGTTTATCCATAGAAGACGCTTAATAAACAGCAGCTACTGCTGTTTTTGTCAACTTTATGTGGATCTTTTAAAATATTTATGTGATATTTATCATATCTTATATATAACAGTAAGAAAAAGGCAGTGTGGTTTTTTAAATGGGTGAACTATAGTAGACAATCTATTATTATTTTTGCTGGCAGTAGGGCAGAGGGACCCATGAAGCCTTTATTCAGGTACCAAAGATCTTGGTCACTTCAGTAACCTGACTCTTGTCCACCAGGCATAGAGTCTGAAGTGGAGACTCATCTGTGTCCACACACACACCTGTTTGCCTCATCTAGGGCCCTCTTGTCCACTGGGAGAGACTAGAAAGGGACTGGGCAGCAAAACACAGGTGGGCAACTGCTTGGCCTCACACTCGGACCTGGATTTCAAACCTTTATCAGCGGCCAACTGTCTTCTCCTATAAAGGACATCGTGTTATAGCCTCATGACAGACTGGAGACCAGGAGTGTCTCATGGGAGGTGTGAGTTTAGACAATACTGTTGAAAGAACAGAGCATGACTCCTGTCTCAGCCCACCCAGGATGCTCCAGTAGGACACCACAGCAGGCAGCTGACAGCCAGGAGGGACCCATCACTGTTCCAGAGGCTGGGTGTCCCAGATCAAGGCACCTGCGGATTCTGTGTAATGAACATTCATGACCAAGGGCCTTGTTGGGGAAACTAGGGTAACTACAAATTGTTGTTCAGTTGCTCAGTCATGTCCAACTCTATGTGACCCCATGAACTGCAGCATGCCAGGGTTCCCTGTCCTTCACTATCTCCTGGAGTTTGATCAAACTCATGTCCATTGAGTCAGTGATGCCGTCCAACCATCTCATCCTCTGTCACCCCCTTCTCCTGCCCTCCATCTTTCCCAGCATTAAGGTCTTTTCAAATAAGTTGGCTCTTCACATCAGGCAGGCAAAGTACTGGAACTTCAGCTTCAGCTTCAGCATCAGTCCTTCCAGTGAATATTCAGGGTTGATTTCCATTAGGATTGACTGGTTTGATCTCATTGCAGTCCAAAGGACTCTCAAGAGTCTTCTCCAGCACCACAGTTCAAAAGCATCAATTCTTTGGCACTCAGCCTTCTTTATGGTGCAACTCTCACATCTGTACGTGACTACTGGAATAACCATAGCTTTGACTAGATGGACCTTTGTTGGCAAAGTGATGTCTCTACTTTTCAATATGCTGCCTAGGTTTGTCATAGCTTTTCTTCCAAGGAGCAGGGGCCTTTTAATTTTAAAAAACAGGTGATACTTGAATTGGATCATGAAGGATCTGCAGGAATTTGACAAGCAGAAAATGCTGATCTCAGAGAGAGGTGCATGTGCCAGAACGAAAAGTGTTGACATCTGGGAGCCATAGACCTAACAAGACACAGGGGGGCGCTGGTCAGTTCCCCTCTTCAGGACCCGAGGACAGGGGCCAATGGGGAAGGGGTCCGTGAGCCGTGTGGGGCAGAGTGACCCTCCAGCAACAGACAAAACAGCAGATCCAAGCTGAAGGTCGAGAAGCATTTCTGTGTGACCTGGTTCTGAGACACCAGCTTGGCTCTCACAGGAGATCAGCTGCGTGTGGGATTTCCTCTGAGAGTCTCCTAATTGCTTTGCGGGTCTAAATATCCCCCATGGTGCTGTCGGGATCGCTGTGGACAGCCAACTCCATTCTGCTAAACAAAACCAGCGATTTGGAAAAATTACAGCCCTGGATGCTCTTGCTGGCACCACAAGGACACCCTCCCTGCTAATGGCTAAAAAAGAGAAAAAATTGGCTGGCACAGCAGAGCAGGAAGGCCTCCTTGTCAGTGCAGAATGTAGTGCTCTACTGGAAAGAGAGACAGAACACCATGAACTTGCATGAGCTAACCAGATGGTGGCATCTTAGAAGGCGGTGGCTTTTTCTTTTTGTACAAACTTGGGACCTTCCGTCCTGCAGTGCCAATAAACTGCGTGTAAGTGCTGATTAGCAGTGTGTCTGGGATGGCCAGGCCTTCTGAAGAGCTGGACCTCATCAGACTGGGGGCTCCTCCTCCCAGGGACTCTCAGAAACACAGGCCTGCGAATACCCGAGTTATCTGTCGGATCTGAAGTGGGATGCTGAGCGTCACTCGGAGTTTTGTCTCCCTGCCTGAAACTGGCCTGAGATTTCAGTTTCTGAAAGTTTCAGTTTCACATCTTGACTCAAAAATTCTTCCTCTTGATCCTTTCTTAACATTCTAAACATATATCGTAGCTTATGCTTCTTCTCCCTCACACACACTCACTCCCATGAATCTTGCTCACATATGTGGGTACAGACAGGTGCTCAGGCTTCCCACCGAGGCAGGAGCGAACAGAAGAATAATCTGAGAGACGCTGCGTTTCTTTCATAACAAGTGTAACAATGATAACAGCAGAGTAAGCGGCATCCTCTTGTCCTCTGATTCCCTAAGGGGCGTGGCTGTGAGCAGGTCTCAGTGTTAACTCATCTTCTCAAACCGGTGTACAGGTGGGCATCTGATGGTTGGGAGCTCACTAAGAGCAAGTCAAGACTCACCAGATGGAGTTACGGCCCCCGTGGCAGGTCAGGCCTGCCCCATGGCTGCAGGGATGAGCTGGTGTTTCCTCTATGCTATTGTCTTTCACATGGTCAGAGTCACGAGTTATGTTTCACATCTTCTAACTTTCACATGATTTTCCCCCAAAACTGTTCAAGCAGGACCTGTCTGCTCTCACATTTGGACACAGATGGCCCGTCTTATTCTGGAGCGTCCCGTGTTTCTCTTGCTCCTCTTTTCAAATGACTGACTCACAAACAAAACAGCATGTTTATTGCAGGTTAGGATTTTGCTGTATTTTGCGTACTGTCTTCCTGATTTCATGAACTTTCATTGCTCTGGATGGGTCTCTGTGACAAGGCTCCGCATACCCGGGGGGAAGCACACTGCACACCCTCCCCATGGGAGAGACCATGCCCCATGTGGGCAAAGCCAGACCACTCCTGGGCCCCTCTCAGTGCATCTGCTCCTCTACTGTTTTGTTCCAAAGGTGTACGGAGCTTCTCTGTTGGACCCTGGGCTTCACAAAAGCCCTCTAGTCCACAGGTGATTGTCTGATTTGAGGGTCAGAAGGTAAAAACTCTTAATTTGCCATGATAATGATGTCATTCCTAACTGTGCTTCTTGATCTGAGGCTTTGGAACAATCCCAGCTATGAACTTCAGTAGCTGAATCATGTCACTACACTGTCAGTGAAATGTCCAAGTAAATGGGAAATCAGCATGAAAGCATGGTAAAGCATTTAATTCTTAGGACAAAGGACTTTGGGCTTATGCTCCCTGACAATCCTCACATAACCCCAAACCTCTCTCCCTCCCAGCCTGCTCTTCAGTCATTCCTGTTACAATCTTCTGTTGATTCCAATGAGGTATCTGTTCCATTAGAGACCCCTTTAACCAGCTCATCACCACTCTCCCTTCCTTATGTTCCTCTTATGGATACACCCACATTTAGTACTTTTGGACTGCTGTTGTCATTTCCTTTGAGATCTTTTCTGGAAGTCCAGGTGGGTGGAGAGATTCACTCATATTTCATAATCAAATGTCTTCACTACACCTTAAATTGTCATCTATCAAGGACATCAGTTAAACCCTTGCTCAATTAGTAGCCTCTGAAGTTGTCCTTGTAACCACATGGTTTTCCTCTTCTCTGTTTTTATCGTGATGATGGCCATGAGTTTTCAGGATACCTGTGTAGGAAGGAGCTGCTCTAATAAACTGTTCTATAGATAGTCTGTGGAGGGTTCATGGGATGGTGGCTTCCCCTGGAGAGTGCTTCAATTCAGCCATTGTGACATTATGACCTCCTCTTCACAGAAGCACTGCTTGTGCTAACATTTTTCTGTTGCTGTTCTCATGCCCCAAATTAACAAATATTGGCTCTTGATTACTATGCATCAGGCCTGATGACCATGCAGAATATCATCCCACCCATCTTACAGATGAGAAAACTAAAGCTGTGAGGTAGATGAGAAAACTAAAGCTGTGAGGTAGATGAGAAAACTAAAGCTGTGAGGTTTAAGTGATTGCCAAGGGCATCTAACTCTTAAGTCCGAGGGAGCACACAATGGGAGCCAAGTCTGATTCCAGAACGCAGAATGGCTCTTCTGCTCTGAGTTTCTGAAAGAAGTATCCCCTGGCTTGGCAAAAAGTTAGATATCTGAAAAAAGTGGAGCAAACAAATCAAATGATGCCACGTGGATCCTAAGCAGCTGGCTCAGGGGATATGGGTGTGTCTGGACACAAGCAACATTCACTGCTGGGCCAGACACGTGGCCAGCCTCACAAAACACCTGATCTCCAGTGTGTCATGTTTGCTAATAAAACTGGAAGCTCCAGTGTCTTTAGGGGAAAATGTATACAACTGCAGCTAACAAGTAAGGATTTATCTGATTCATAAAATTGGCACCTGCAGTCTCAGCTCCCTTGGCCAGTCTTATATAAATGTTCTCAAAACAACAAAACTCTCAGAGCAACACAACACTCTAGCGAGTTAAAGCCTCACTTCTGTGGCCCTCTAGGTCCTCCGCAGACTACCGCCTGGTCCCTGAGGGCAAAGACACAAGCAGAGAACCAAACAGGCAGTCAAGGTCCCACCTTGTGTGTCCTGGCTGGGGTCTTGAGAGGTTCTGCAGATTTCGTGAGCCAGGAAGTCGCTAGAAGAGGACCCTGAGCTGGCTTCTCTGGGCCTCTCCTTCTTAGGGGTGGAGTGAAGACCTGAAGTGATGCTCTCTCAAGCTCATGCCAGACTTTACACACATGGAAGTTTTGTCTCTTCCTCAGATTAAATTTCAGCTCAAGAATGTCATGGTAGGAACAGAATATATCCACTACTGGTCCATTCTATGTGCCAGTTCCACTGCTATCACATTAAAATTTTGACATGATCTGCATTCTCAAAAGATTCTTTTCTGAAAGTCACCATGCACACTTAACCTGACCAGGCAACGTCTCTATTCCATCATGTAATCTGTGGGGTCTGGCCCACTCCCACTCTCGTCCTAGCCCATCCCATTGGAACTGCCTCATATTGTAACCCTCTGCTTCTAGTCTGTTTATAGGGTTGTATGTGCTGAATCGCAATGAATAAATACAAGTACTGTTAAGGTAACTGTTTCTCTTAACTGAGTCTAACATTTATCTTTGTCCACATTCCTCCCTGTGACTGAATCTTTCTTTCCTCATAAAATGCCTGATGCAGAGAGCTTCTGGTAGTAAACTAGCATGACAAGGAAGGAAAGCTTTTCAGAAACATTCTTCTTAGAAAAGCTTTTTATATATGACAGATGAAACTATTTCAACTACATGTAAATATGGAAAAGTAAAACTGTTTTGGAAAATCAATAGTTTTGTTTAAAAATTGAAGATATTTGCTAACTAAACAAAAAAAAAGGTGAAAGCGATGTGAAAGAGATGCAAACAGCTGAATATTCACAACTTAGAAATGACAACTGTTAATATATTCCCTCAAGTTTTCATAACAGAATATATGGATGAAATTAGATTCTTCAGTGTAGCCACAGGATACCCTCAAAAATAAAGGGAATTCCTGGTAATCCATATGGAAGCTATGGACATCCTTTGTCTCTGTCTCATTTCTATCTGTCATCTATCTACCTTCCTATCATCTCTGTTTATCTATCTATCTAATCTGTTTACCTATATTATATTATGATATACTCTATATAATCTCTGTGTATTAATGGACCTTAGCATATATTTATTGATTGTACTGACATGACTTGGATAGATAATAAAACTAATTCGGTCACTGAGGTCTTCCACATCAAAACACACCAGATGTTTAAAATTTCCACCACCACCCAGCAAAATGTGTAATTAAATCATGTGCAGGAGGCATGTAATGAAATAGTTATCAAGAGACCAACTTGGCTTGCTCAGCTTGGTGGTTAAACCTCTTATGAAGAAGAGCATTAAAATGCCTAAAATCCAAGGTCCCTGTAAGCCATGGATAAAAACTGACTAACGGTACCAGTCGCTTCCTCATGTGGCTCTCTTCAGACTATGTTCTGAAGAGCCACAGGACTGTTCTCAGCGAGCGTTGCCTGAGGGCTGGGCCTTTCACGTCCGATTCTGAGGCAGGTGCTCAGAGAGCAGTCCTACCTCTGGCGTCCTCAGGGCACATGGTGTCCATGTTTCAGAAACTTCGCTGAGGAAAGGTATGATGCCCCTTCCATCTCTCCATTCTGTACCTTCATAGGCTCAGGCAGTTGAGAGCATCTTGGCAAATGTTTGTTGACTAATAAAGAGGGGATGACGCATAAATGGAGTTAACATGGAGCAAAAGACTTGTGATGCCAGAGTCATTGTATTAGACTTCTGAATCGGAAAGGTCTCAGAAACTACGCTTCCAGATCAACTACGGGTGAGAAAGTCTCCACAGAATTTTATTCTGAAAGAGAGAGGCCTTTGGGCTCCTTTGCTGCTTATCCCTTTCTTACCTCAAACGCTATGACTTTTGTTCAAGTAGCCTTCCAGCACCCACTGCAGACCTCTGCTCCCAGAAGAGGTTTACTCCCCTCAAGGAGCTGTGTCTCTTTCAGCTCCTCCACTTCAAAGAATGCTTCTGACTTTCACTAACCTTTCTGAGGAGCTAGCAAGATCCTGGAGTGTCAGTATGGATCTTGCTTTCCTCTTCAGCTCAAGTTCCATTTCTGTAATAGCAAAGTAAGAGTAAAGTGAGCGTAATATTCTACAGTATCACACACATCTTTCTGGCATGCCTAATGGTCATTTTTACATGTTTTCAAACACTGGCTCCTGTGTTTCAGAATGCTAGATATTCTTGGGTTTTTAGTATATTCATTGTTTATATTTCAAATGTTTCTACTGTTTCATGTTTTGTATTGCTGAACAAAATGCATTTTTTACTTTGTTCCTGGTTTCGACTTTACTTTCATATCATTGCTTCCTAAGTGTCCCATACAGCAGTTGCAGGAGAAACACAGAAAATCATCACACAATAAAACAAAAAAAATTAGGAAGCCTTTCCCATTCATTCTGTAGGTGATGCAGTTGGCCTAGGAATCTTCTGATTTACATTGTGATATAAAAATCTACTAGCTTTTTTTGTGTTATAGTTTAAAAATTACATTAGGAGTCCAATCCTAAACATAGCAAGGATCCTATATAAAATGTCATTTTTTTTCCATGTGACTAGTCATTTTCTTCTGACCTGGTACCTTTAATCCTTATATATAGAGTCCCCCTCATTTTAAATGTTAAATCCTTCATAGGATTATTTTATGGGTCATCAGATTATCTGATTAGCTTACCCTGTAAACTGGCCAATGCTGTTACCAGATTTCATGGCATCATGATTCAGTTACATTCCAACCGGAATCTACTGAATGTGAATTATCCAGATCTAATTATATTTCTGGACTTCCCTAGGTAGCTCAAATGGTAAAGAATCTACCTTCAGTGCACGAGATCTGGGTTTGATCTCTGGGTTGGGAAGATCCCCTGGAAAAGGAAATGGCAACCCACTCCAGTATTCTTGCCTGGAGAATCCTGTGGACAGAGAAGCCTGATGGGCTATAGTCCATGGGGTCACAAAGAGTCGAACATGACTGAGTGACTAACAATTTCATTTCTGAATTTGGATTTCTTAAAATTAAGACTCAAAGACTTATTCACCTCAGATGTATAATCGTAACAATAAATTTCAACAGTTTCTGAAGCTAAATCTGTGGAATTGTGCCTTATCCCAAATAATTAAATTCACATTTAGCTTTATTCACTGTTCACTGCCTAAGGAAGAAACATTTGCTAACACAACTTTAGTGAAAATAACAAATATTTCTGTCACATGGAAATTTCACTTCATCCCAATCACTAAGCACTGCATAGAAGCTTTGAAAATTGAATAAGCAGCAGATTATTGGTAGCTGGACACGATTGATTGATCATTGTTTGGTACTAAATGGTAAAGACAGTACGCCTTTAACGTGGTTCGGTCTGAGGAAAGATTACTCGCAGGAAGGAGCATTAACAATGTGTCTGGATGCCCATGCCTTCCCTCCCTCTGGACCAGGTGGGCAGGTGAGGAGAAAGCCTGCACAAGTTCCAGAAGCCTCTGGGAACAGGTGATGCCTGCTTCCACGTGTTGCCCATAGGCCGAAGCCACAAGTCAGGGCACAATCGAGCTTAATGGGACAGGGACTTCACATAATCCTCTTAGAGGTAAGGGAGGACTATTCCGCATACAGTCGCAAGGGCAATGCGGGTTTGGGCCCAAGGTGATTTTTTGGTTGTACCAATTGGGATTGGTTTTGGCTGTAAGTTTCTGGAGTCTCATTTTCCTCCCTTGACCCCCCCCCCGGGGTGATTGTGCCCATCTTGAAGGACAGGTGGGGCTCACTGTGACATCAGAATGTTCCTGGATGGGGTTCCAGGAGACCATCACCCACTGGCCCTGCTTGAGTGGCTGCACTGTGTTAAATAGTGTGAGCTTGGAGATTTTTACGTGGATTACCCCCTTCAATGCCAACGTCAACAGGAACTGTCACGGCCTCCATTTCACACATAAAAAGAGTCAAGCTTGAAGCTGCATAACTTGACTGTGGTCATATCAGAATCAGTGGTGAAGCTGGGGCAGGCCCCAGTCCTCTCCATCCCAGAAGGAGGCCCATCCGCATGGTAGCAGGAATGCAGCTGTCATCAGGAATCTGGAGGCATCCATGCTCATCCTGCCTGAGAGGAAGCTGTCCACTTTCTCCCCCTGGAGTTCAGTGGGCCACAGCTAACGGCACTCATCCTGCCAAACACAATGACCTTTCCTGACAGACAGACCTTGCCTTGGTCTGTGTTGATGAAGGAGAGCTCACTTTGAGGCGCCAAAAGCAGCCAAGGGTTGGAGGATGAGGACAATGTTATAATAAGATACAGGAGTTACTTAAGTATGAATAGTGAATATAAGTAGGAGTGAGGGTTTGTATGATGAATCACAAACATTCACAGTCCTTTCATAGACCAGGCACTGCAGATAGCGTGTTTCCATCATTTCATGTGGTTCTCAGAGTGTGTCTGCAACTTGCCCAAGCCTGTCCAGCAAGCTAGCTGGCCTTAAACCCAAACTGTCTACTCTAAACCCGAAATTCTTTCAATTTCATCCAGATAACAAGCGTAATGGTAATAAATAATATAGAACTTCCTAAAACACATTCATACACACTTCTGTGAGGGTAAACACAATGTAGGAATGAGCTTCTACTTTGTTTTTGCTTTGTATTTTTTCTGCTTTGCATACCCTCAGGTCTCCTTCTGCTCATGCAACCTAGGCTTCTTGTTGAAGAGTGTTTCATGCTCTGGGCCATTTCTGCATCCACAAAGTGGTACAAATTGTTTCCCTTTTTACTAGGACTCTACTATATGACAGATAAATTTGTTTAATACAGTAGTCCACACCAAAGGGTTTGTTCACCTTCTGAACTATCTCTTCTTTCCAAATGTCCAGTTAGGAATTCCTCAACATTGGACACGAGGAAATGTGACTTTCTCTCTCTCCATCTGTCTGTCTCTCTATATGCTAATATCAATTTAACATTAAATATTTTAATAATATTTTCATATTTATATACGTATTTAAATGACATGCCTATAACTTCAGACAAACTTTTATTTTTTTATTTTTTTTCATGTCTTTTTTTTTAATTAGTTTTGCCATACAATGACATGATATCACCATGGGTTGACATATGCTCCCCCTACAGAGCCCCCCTCCCTCCTCCCTCCCCCCAGGAAATCTCGTTACACCAGCCCCGAGCATCAATCCTGGGCTGGCGATTGATTACACATATGATAATTACATGTTTCAATGCCATTCTCCCACATCATCCCACCCTTGCCCTCATCCACAGAGTCCACGAGTCTATTCTATACATCTGCGTTCCTTTTGCTGTCTCGCATGCTGGGTTCTCGTTACTGTCTTTCTAAATTCCATATATATGCGTTAATATACTGTATTGTTGTTTTTGCTTCTGGCTTACTTCACTCTGGATAATGGGTCCAGTTTTGTCCATCTGAGTAGAACTGATTCAAATGAATTATTTTTTAATGCTGAGTAATATTCCATTGTGTATATGTACCACGGCTTTCTTATCCATTCATCAGTTGATGGGCATCTAGGTTGCTTCCATGTCCTGGCTACTGTAAACAATGCAGCGATGAACATTGGGGGTACACTTGGCTCTTTCAATTCTGGTTTCCCTGGTGTATATGCCCAGCAGTGGG
>ML660204.1:15202201-15228249 GCA_007570785.1 Antilocapra americana
TGGCTCTTTCAATTCTGGTTTCCCTGGTGTATATGCCCAGCAGTGGGATTGCTGGATCATATGGCAGGTCTATTTGCAGTTTTTTAAGAAACCTCCACACTGTTTTCCATAGTGGCTGTACTAGTTTGCATTCCCATCAACAGTGTAAGAGGGTTCCCTTTTCTCCACATCCTCTCCAGCATTTATTACTTGTAGATTTTTGGATTGCAGCCATTCTGAGTGGTGTAAAGTGCTACCTCATTGTGGTTTTGATTTGCATTTCTCTGATAATGAGTGATGTTGAGCATCTTTTCATGTGTTTGTTAGCCATTTTTATGTCTTCTTTGGAGAAATGTCTGTTAAGTTCTTTGGCCCACTTTTTGATTGGGTCATTTATTTTCCTAGAATGGAGCTGCAGGAGTTGCTTGTATATTTTTGAGATTAATTATTTGTCCGTTGCTTCATTGGCTATTATTTTCTCCCATTCTGAAGGCTGTCTTTTCACCTTGCTTTTAGTTTCCTTTGTTGTGCAGAAGCTTTTAATTTTAATTAGGTCCCATTTGTTTATTCGTGCTTTTATTTCCAATATTCTGGGAGGTGGATCATGTAGGATCCTGCTTTGGTTTATGTCAGAGAGTGTTTTGCCAATGTTATCCTCTAGGAGTTTTATAGTTTCTGGTCTTATGCTTAGATCTTTGATCCATCTTGAGTTTATCTTTGTGTATGGTGTTAGAAAGTGTTCTAGTTTCATTCTTTTACAAGTGGCTGTCCAGTTTCCCCAGCACCATCAAAAATATACAAGCAACTCTTGCAATTTAACATTAAGTATTTTAATATTTGCATATTTATATATGTATTTAAATTACATGCCTATAACTTCAGACAAACTTTTAAACTCATTTCACCTTCTTTATTTAGTATCTACATCAGGTGAATAGAGATTTTTGCACAGATAAATGTTCCCGTTTCAGTTTAATGGTTGCTCCTAATAGCAAGATGAGTTTGATCAGATATATAAAGATATCAAGCCCAGACATGGAGAGAAATTAAATATTTCTGCTGTGTGAAATTCCACAGGACATGGAAGGGTGGTCAAGGGTTATTATATAATAACCTCCCCTATTGCTGAAAGTTCTCTATTAAAGAACAAGTGGTTAGAATCGACTTCACCAAAAAATAATTTATTGTAATCAATACAGTTCTTCATTTGATTAGAAATATCCCAAGTGTAATAAATGCATATAAATTTATAATGTGTATTACACATTATAAATGTGTAATAAATGTACACCACATAATGTGCATAAATACCACACCACATACTAACAATGTGGTGATGTTTGCATTCATCTCAAGGTCACACCAATTAAACAATTTACATTTCATTTTTCTCTTATACACTAAAAATCTTTCTTTACTTTTGGTTAGCTCAAACTTCTTCTTCTAGATCTTTACCAAATATAAAAGTAAGACCCAAAACCTTTAAGAAACATTTCCACAAAGTTCTTTTTCATAAGTTTTGAATGTATTAAATTATTAGGATTGATTAATATATGTTATCAAGAAATGTTTGTGGCATCTGACATTTAAGACATATTCTAAATTAGAAAAGAAGCATAAACACCGATGTTTACCTTTCATATCAAAAGTCAGTTTTGGTAAATGAACATGGACTCTTTTCAAAGAAATTTATCTGAATGTAAACCAAGGTGTACCTGACCCCCAAACACTGCTTCTGTCACCTTCATTTCTGTCATTCACCAACAGTCCTTCAGAATTCATCCCCATACACATCCTGCTATTGACCTCTGTTGTCAGCCTGTTCCACCAGGGAACACGTCACAACTTGTTCCTGCAGGAATTTAACTAAAGGTACAGCTGAATCCTTGGCAGAGCGAGGTTCCTAGTGGTGCGTTCATTTTCAATCAGATAGCAGGTTTCTTAACATTTATCCTACCTGACTCTACATCTTCTCTATTCTCTCCAAGTATTTCCATAAGCACTCAATTTTCCCGAGATCTCTCCAGAGGCCTTGGTGGTAGGATACAGACAAAGCCCTTTATGGAATCAGATGAAATATGTAAGCTATTCAGATCCCTGGGCTCTACCACAAACTTGCTGAATCCTCTTTTCAGGGAGTGGCCAGAGTTTTTCTGCTGTGGCTGAAGTGCAGTCCTTTCATAAGCCATACAAATGGCATCATGGAAGGATGTGTCATAGAATGATCTCAGTGATGTCACTAATTCCTGTAACCTAATTATACACTGTCTTACATGGCTGAAGCATCCCTGCAGATGTTGTTCAGGTCAAAGACCTTAAAACAGGGACATTACCCTGGATTATTTTCAGTGTGCCCATCTAATCATATGAGCCCAAGGAGGAGAGAATATTCTCTGGTTGGAGACAAGAGAGGCTGGCAGAAGTGAAATCTGAGAAGCTCCAAGTGTGAAACAAGCCTGACCTCCATGACTGGATGGAGCAACATGGAAACCTGAGAAGACATTTGGGGGCCTCAAGGAGCAAAGACCAACCCTGGCTGAGAGCCAGCAAGGAAATCAGGAACCTCAGTCCTACAACCACAAGGAACTGAGTCCTGCCAACACTGGATGAACTTGGAAGCTGATATTCCCCAAAGCCTCTAGCAAGGAATGCTGAGAAATCACTCCCAGAATGTGGCTCATGCCCAGAGGAGGTGTCAGAATTGTCTTCCTATCGGGAATCAAGTCCTGCATCTGTGTGCCTCCCCATGGTAGGCTTTCCTTCTAAATATCAGAGAGCATCTTCATCTATAGCCTGAATGACAGTCTGATCTGGACACCAGGTCTTGCTGGGTTTGGCCAAAGTTGGATTTGTTGACCCTCAACAATTCTCCCCCTGGCTTCTCTTTGCACCGTCACTGGCTGATATTGTGGAGGGTGCAGATGCCATTTCTAGCAGTGTGGTACAAGGTGCCAGAGCTCAGGTATACTGAGGCACACACAGAGCCATCACCAAGAACTCCTGCTTCTGCCTTTAGACATGGGATTTCAACATCAGACCAGCTGGATCCCACTTATGCTGTCTCCATGCTGGATGCTGATATGGAGGGTGCTGTCTTCCTTCTGGGGATGGTGGTGGCTACCTGCACTGGCCTGCCTCCTCCACCTCCTCCTTGCTTGCCTTCTGTGTCACATCAGGCCATGGATATCTCAGGGTTTTCCCAACCAGACCCAGTTAGGTTTTGATGTTTTAAGGGAAAACACAGTATTTTGGACTAGGACATTTGGGGATATTTTGTGTCAAAGAGCAGACACATTGACCAGACCATGTGTGCATGTGTATTCCTGGACATGGAGCCAGGACTCTGCAGCTATGACAAGTGTCTCCAGGTGATTCAGAGCAGCTGATGTAA
Organism: Antilocapra americana; assembly: GCA_007570785.1. Taxonomy (NCBI): domain Eukaryota; kingdom Metazoa; phylum Chordata; class Mammalia; order Artiodactyla; family Antilocapridae; genus Antilocapra; species Antilocapra americana. The sequence continues at coordinate 15,205,572 of ML660204.1, forward strand.
ATGCTGAGAACCACACTCTAGGTATTTCCCTGTGCCTTCTGAGCCCTTGTCATCATCGTCTCCTCCAGTGTATTAGAAGCTCCATGTTAATCTGAAGGACCTAATTCATGCTCAGGTAATGATGGCTGATGACTTGTTGAGACCTGTTACTCTTTTAACCTCAGAAGTGAATAGACTGGCATTTTCAGCAGTAAAGAAGGTGACAAAGCCTTTGTGGCTCCTGACAACCACTGTGCACAGCCTTCTCCAGGGCTCAGCCCATGACCTTTGAACTGTCAGCCATGCCTGCCACTCTCCATGCTGGTTGGACACATGGCTGAGAAGCTTGTCACTGAGGGAGGCTAAACAGGATACAGTTACATACCCAGTAGCTTGCCTATGGGGACCAAGTGCCTAAAATTGGACCTTTTCACTTTTTTAATGATAAAAAATAAAATGGACAGTTTAAAAATCAATTGGAGGTTTGACCTGCATGTAAATGAAACAGACTCATGTCCCATCCCTTGGGAACCGTTCCCTCGGGTTAGGGTGGACAATCTCCCATGAGGAAATCTCATCCAATTCTCCACAGGGACAATAGGAGTTACTGGTTTGTACTTTGCTGTAGGGCTGAACTCGGTTTGTTGTTCCCTTCAGCCTTGATACTGTTCCTGCTCATGATTTACAGCTTGGAAGCCAAATGTACTTCTGAGTCTACATTTGATAAAACCCAGTGGATAATGATGGAGACAAAGTGCTAAAGGCAGCTGTACTTCCCACCTCTGATGATGTGGTGAGGACCTGGAAAGCTGTCCCTGAAACCTGGTGTCTGTCATCTGGTTCACAGCCAGTCAGTCTGCAATCAAGGGTTTGGAAGGGAAGGGGAAAGTGGGGAAAGAATAAACAGACAAACAGCCTCAGAGACAGAGAAACTCAAAGAGAGAATGTTCACCTCAAGGTTTCAAATGCTGCAACTACTGGCCCCTCATCCCATGTTCACTGGCAAACTGTGATGTGCATTATTGAGTCACTGTGACAAAAGGGAGTCCTGCATACATTTAAACACACAGGAACTGGGGCATTTGGTTTTGACCTCCCTCCCAGAAAGACACTAAGAGCTGTGACATGCTTAGCAAGTACCTGGCTGTGTGGGGCATGGATGGAGACAGTGCCGCCCACTCCGGCAGGGACATGGCCGAAATCAGCCAACACCATAGCTGCTGTATTTCAGCCTGGATGGGCAATGTGCTGTCATTTCAGTTTAGTTGCTCAGTCATGGTGACTCTTTGCAACCCCATGGACTGTAGGCATCTGGATAAAGGAGAGGATCTCTGCTCCCTTGGAGTTCAGATCCAGGTAAGAGAACAGAACCACATGATGGAACACTCAGGAAAGGGCCATGTAACAAGACAAGTACGGAGGTAACCACAGGGTTAGGGTTAGGGCTAGAGTGAGATGAGTGGGGGCTGCAGTAGTCAGAGTTCTGGGGGTGTCTGTGATGAACCCCATATGCTTCTTGAGAGAAAGGACTGGATTCACAGGAGCTCAGGCACCATCTGTGTGCCTCAGGAGATGGCAGAGCTGGGCACCCAGGGCCTGTGAAACAGCAGTTGTCTCCAAGGATGTTTCCAGGTGGTCACCCTGTGAGGTGCACTTGTAAGAGGACACTTTAGGAACAGCACTGCACTCCAGCCTCAGACACACCAATAAATGGTGGCCACAAAAGATGACACCCTGAGTGTGGAGGATTTCACTCCAAACTGTTGTAGGTAAGAGAAAACATTTTTTCTCTCAAATACATTTCCTTAAAAAATATAGGCAGCAGATGAGTCGATTTTAGGGGGGACTTCAGTGGTTTTTATTTGTATTTATAGATGAGTAATCTGTCTTTTAGTTGAGCTGTAAAATGAAGTCTGTATTTAGTATTCTTAAGAAAACAATTAAACATTAGCACATTTAAAAAGGACACAGCTGACTGTGAGTAAAACTAACAAACTGAAACACATTACTTAGAACAAAGTCACTCCTCAGAAGGTAATGTTCTTCTGCTCTTCTTCAGTGTAGGGGTCCAATGGCCACTGGCTGTAATAGGACAGTGATTTTCCCTCCTGGAAAAAGTGGCATTTTAGTGATTGATAAGGTGCATTATTTTAAGTACATAATAAACTGTGGCCATTCCAGCTGAGCGGAGCTATCTAAGTAGAAGGTTCTCATTATGGCCATTAGGAAGGAAAGTTTCTAACGATGATCCCCTTTAACTCCTGCTAAAGCTGCACTCCAGTCTGTTAAAGAGGCGACCTGGCCCTGCCACAGCCTCAAGAGCCCATGTAATGTGTCGGGGAGGTCACTGTGTGGGTATGAATGTGACACGCTCCCTTCTCAAGCAGCTGTTTCCTGTTGCTGCGTCCAAGGGATGCGGGTGGAGGAGAGTGGCCTGATGGATGGAGTCATCTGTCAGGTGCTTTAGTGGCCATGACCAACCAACTGATATCTCCTAAGGGACACGTCTGGTGAACTTTTCCCCAGGCAATAATGATGAGCTGTTTTTCTTTTTTCCTGGCTTCAGTATGGGGGTTCAATCTCTCGAGGCCAGATTTATGACTAAGTAATGCAAGACGAAGAAGACTGACCACAGGTCACGTGTGAGCGATGTCCACGAAGTTTTCACAGTCCAGGTGACCCTCCTGGCCTACCTCCTATGAAGCCCTCTGCATCACCAGGATGTTTTTACCATGTTAAGAAACAAGCATCATAGCCAGTCCCCGGGGTCCCGGGTGGGAGATGGGAGAAGAGGCTCTATCCTCAGGGAGGGAGAAAATAAGGGTGAGTAAGAGTGAGTCTGCCACTCTTCCCTTTGGTTTGACTAAAACTTCAGAACTTGAACTTCATGGTGAGGATGAGCTAATAGAGAATACACAACTAAATATTCACTGAACCCAACAAAAATATGATCCAAACTGAGATGAGTTTCAGGGGTATGCTGTCAGAGACCCAGACCCAGACCACCCACTCCTGCAGGAGGCAGTGGGTGGTGAGGGGTTGTGGGTGTCAGGGGGACATCTCTTTGCAGAGACCCCAGGAGCTCCAGGAAGCCAATGCCAGCTCTACCTAACACACACCTGCAATCAGACTCTCCTGAAGAGTCAGAGCTCCAGTACAGTGAGGGGATCCTTGGATGGGGTGTTTAGCAAAAATGATCAATGAAAATTTACTTGAAGAAGTTTTACACTTTATTTTCTATCATGTTTAATGTAATCACACAACATTCTTGTGTCTTATGTCAACATACTAGTGCATTTTTAGTGTTACAAGTATAAAAAATAAACATATAGCTTCACTGCATTTTTATGGTTTTAGCTGTTCAGTTTTAAAGTGTTACATAGTTAAAAACTATACCATGCTACCACCAGATCAGCCACAAAATTATCTTACTACAACTGCAAATAAGAAATTGATATGACAGGGAAGCCCGGCCTGCTGCAGTCCTTGGGGTCGCAGAGTAGGACAAGAATGAGTGACCAAACAACAATGAAGGGGCAAATAACTTCTCTGAGGACACGACCCTCCCCACTGTCAATAAGGATGGATTTTCAGAGCCCTTAATGTCAGCAGTGACCAAATGTGTACTCAGAGTCAGACGTAGTTTTTGCCTATCAAGCCTGAGTTGGAGCAAGAGCTGTTGTGAAAACAGGAAAAAATATAAAGAAGATGAATCCTTGAAATATGGACACAGGGAATATAGCCCACAGTGGATTCAAATCAATAGCTGTTCTAAGGGACTCGTTTTCTCCTGGGGTTTGCCTGAAATAGGCCCCCAAGCTTTTTGTGTCCCAAAGACAACTATTCTTTTTGAGCTAACATGTACTATTTATTATTATAATTTTCACAGCCATTAGAAATAAACCATTTTAATATCAAGTCAACATTTTCACCTGCTTCATAATATCTCTAAAAAATATATGATGATGTGTACTTCTCAAGAAATAAATATTAAATATACTAACTCTGTTACCAGGCAATAAATTCTTAACCACTTCATTGAAACAGAGTTTAGCATATCAACTTTCAATATCTTACAGAAGTTGACTCTGGGGAAAAACACATGCCTCCTACAAATTCCTGGGATTTGGTAAAGACAGGAAACTATGTTTTATTTATTTATTTATTTTAAAATTTTCTTTACTTTATTGTGTTGGTTTTGCCACACATTGACATGAATCCGCCATGGGTATACATATGCTCCCCCTCCAGAACCTCCCCCCCTCCTATGTTTTGATTTTCAACTGAGGTATAAATGTTGCTGTGAGTTTTATGGCATTTCAAAGTACTCCACTATTTGGACACACCATTCTTAGATATTGCGCCCATGCCCTAGGCCATGGTTATCTTCCATAGATAGCATACTTGAGATTTCCACAGGCTTACAGTAGGAGAAACAAGTTGCTTAGATTTCCTGTTCTCCCAGTACACCTGGACCATGTCAGCTGTTCAAGATTTCTACCCACCTGTGATCTTGTGAGTAGAAGATGAGAAACAGGCAGGAAGAACAGAGAAAAGCTTAGTGTTAAGAAAGATGCAGAAAGATAGGATGTGGTGCCTATTCAAAGGTGTTTCTTTAAGGAAGTAAAAAACATACCTGCACAGGTGAATTAGAAGTGCCAATTTTCAGGTGCAAAATGAATGAGACATGGGTATGAAATGTACAGTGTGGGGAATAGTCAATAACCATATTATAACTAGACTTATGGTGATAACTTTAAAATGTACAGAAATATTGAATCTTTATTTTGTGTAATAGGAGGTAACATAGTGTTGTAGATCAGTTATGCTTCAAAGACAAACTCAGAAAAAGAGATCAGATTTGTGGTTACCAGAATCAGGGGGTCAGGGAAGGAAAAATTGGATTAAGGCAATCAAAAGGAACAAACTTCCAATTATAAGATAAATATGTACTAGAAATGTAATATACAACAATAATAAAATTAACGCTGGTATGTTATTACATTGAGGCTTCTTTGAGGGCTCAAACAGTAAAGAGTCTGCCTGCAATGTGAGACATCTGTGTTCAATCCCTGGGTCGGGAAGATCACCTGGAGAAAGGAATGGCAACCCACCCCAGCATTCTTGCCTGGGGAATCCCATGGACAGAAGCCTGGCAGGCTACAGAACATGTGGTCTCACAGAGTCAGACATGACTGAGTGACTAACACTTTCACTTTTCATATTATTACATTGAGTAAATCCTCAGAATTCTCATCACAAGGAAATTTTTAAAAAAATTTCTTTAATTTTGCATATATTTACCTTATAACTGGATGTTCACTAAATTTATTGTAATAATCACTTCATGCTCCATATGTAAGTCAAGTCACTATGCTGGACACCTTAAGCATATACAGGGTTGTATGTCAATTATATCTCAATAAATCTTGGGAAAAAAGAAAACCCCCATAACTGCAGAGCAGTGTGCTGACCTGAGTCAGATGCATCTAGTAACCTGCCATTCCAGATGCACACACCTAGTGTCATGTCTTTTCATGGTGTGTCCTCTGAATGCTCTCACTCTGTGGTTATTACTATCATTTTGGAAACACGGCAATATGTACTGCCAATGGCTCTAGCTGGAGATGTCCTCCAGAAGTAATTTTAAAGGCTTGTGGCTTTCTGTGACTGGTGTGGGCATGGGTTCTCAGCTGTCTCACAGTGGCAGGTGGGTCTGACACTCTTCACATGACTGTGAGGGCTACGCTGCACGAGACAGATGTGCTGTTTACACTTTTGCTTTTGTTGCTCTTTTTGTAACCGCAATTCAGAAACATCACACTTGCTGGGAGGAAACAGGTCTGTCTTTTGAAGGATCCCTCTACTTGAAAGGTGTACAAGGGAGATTCTGATGTCCAGCTTCGATGCAGTAGCTGGCACAGGGCTAACTCCTTCCACTCTCGACAGCCAGGATGCTGGACAAGACACACGAGGCGCTATTGTCAGGCTCTGGTAAAGGCAGTCAAGGCACCATCCACTGGAGGGCATTTGCTTTAGAAACGGGAAGCTCGTGGGGTGAGTGCCACGACCACACTGGTTCTCCAGCTGTGGGCAATTTCCTACCACAGGATAAAACTGAGGCACCCAAGCAGAGTGCTGTGATACCACTGAGCTGAGAGCTCAGAGTTGGGGTGGAGCAGGAGTAGGGGCTTGAATCTCCAGGGTTTGCGGTGGAGAACAAGAGCTCACAGAGCAGGGCTCTTATGCTCAGGGTGAGGGGCAGCAAATCATGTCAGTCAAAAAGAGTGCTTCGAGGTTAAGAACTGAGATTCTGAAGGTCACGTTGGGTAGGGTCTGTTGGAGCTTTCCCAGCCAAAGTGGGAGAAAATGCAACTCCTTATAAAATATCTAGATGTGGATAAGAAACACAAGAAATGCATAACATACCCATTGTGGGCTGCACGACAACAGCCCCTGGCCACTGCTGGGCAGCACCTTGTGGGGAGAGGACCAAACAGAGCCTGCATGTGAATAAATCACAGCACAGCAGAGTTCTCGATACTTTGCTAAAGTAGCACAGAGAAAAATTTATAGGAACGAGTGCTCATGTCAGACAGGAAGAAAGCTTTGATGTCAATGAGAAAAATGCATACTGTAATAAACTAGACCAAGAAGAGCAAAATAAATGTAAGGTAAGTATGCTGAAGGAAATTATAAAGATAAAAGCAGAAATAAACTCAATTAAAATAAGGAAAGTAAACACAGTATAATAAGAGAATATAAAATCTGGTTATTTAAGATGATCAGTGAAGTGAATAAATTTGAATCTATAATGATCAATACACTAAGAAAGGAAGAACAAACAGATTACTAATACTGGGAATGAGATGGGGGCATTGGATTCCATGGCCAATAAAAGAATGACAAGAGGAAGAATAATTCCGTATTAATAGATGAAAATTCCTTGGAAGATACAAGTCACCAAAGCTCACTTAAGAAAAGCACGACTAGTAATTTTCTAGTAGAGTCTTTAGGGTTTTCAATATAGAGGATCATGTCATCTGCAAACAGAGAGAGTTTTACTTTTTCTTTTCCAATCTGGATTCCTTTGATTTCTTTATCTGCTCTGATTGCTGTGGCCAAGACTTCCAAAACTATGTTGAAAAGTAGTGGTGAGAGTGGGCACCCTTGTCTTGTTCCTGACTTCAGGGGGAATGCTTTCAGTTTTTCACCATTGAGGATAATGTTTGCTGTGGGTTTGTCATATATAGCTTTTATTATGTTGAGGTATGTTCCTTCTATTCCTGCTTTTTGGAGGGTTTTTATCATAAATGGATGTTGAATTTTGTCAAAGGCTTTCTCTGCATCTATTGAGATAATCATGTGGTTTTTATTTTTCAATTTGTTAATGTGGTGTATTACATTGATTGATTTGCGAATATTGAAGAATCCTTGCATCCCTGGGATAAAGCCTACTTGATCATGATGTATGATTTTTTTAATGTGTTGTTGGAATCTATTTGCTAGAATTTTGTTAAGGATTTTTGCATCTAAGTTCATCAGTGATATTGGCCTGTAGTTTTCTTTTTCTGTGGCATCTTTGTCAGGTTTTGGAATTAGGGTGATGGTGGCCTCATAGAATGAGTTTGGAAGTTTACCTTCCTCTGCAATTTTCTGGAAGAGTTTGAGTAGAATAGGTGTTAGCTCTTCTCTAAATTTTTGGTAGAATTCAGCTGTGAAGCCATCTGGTCCTGGGCTTTTGTTTTTTGGAAGATTTCTGATTATGGTTTCAATTTCCGTGCTTGTGAAGGGTCTATTAATATTATCTATCTCTTCCTGGTTTAGTCTTGGAAAGTTGTACTAAAGACTCTACTAGAAAATTACTAGAGCTAATCAGTGAATATAGCAAAGTTTCAGGATACAAAATCAACACACAGAAATCCCTGGCATTCCTATACACTAACAATGAGAAAACAGAAAGAGAAATTAAGGAAAGAATTCCATTCACATTGAAACAAAAAGAATAAAATACTTAGGAGTATTTCTACCTAAAGAAACAAAAGACTTATATATAGAAAACTATAAAACACTGATGAAAGAAATCAAAGAGGACACAAACAGATGGAGAAATGTGCCGTGTTAGTGGATTGGAAGAATCAATATAGTGAAAATGAGTATATTACCTAAAGCAATCTATAGATACAATGCAATTCCTATCAAGCTACCAGAGGTCTTTTTCAGAGAATTAGAACAAATAATTTCACAATTTGTATGGAAATACAAAAAACCTCGTATAGCCAAAGCAATCTTGAGAAAGAAGGATGGAACTGGAGGAATCAACCTACCTGACTTTAGGCTATACTACAAATCCACAGTCATTAAGACAGTATGGTACTGGCACAAAGACAGAAATATAGATCAATGGAACAGAATAGAAAGCCCAGAGATAAATCCACGCATCTATGGACACCTTATCTTTGACAAAGGAGGCAAGAATATACAATGGAGAAAAGACAACCTCTTTAACAAGTGGTGCTGGGAAAACTGGACAGCCACTTGTAAAAGAATGAAACTAGAACACTTTCTAACACCATACACAAAGATAAACTCAAAATGGATCAAAGATCTAAGCATAAGACCAGAAACTATAAAACTCCTAGAGGATAACATAGGCAAAACACTCTCTGACATAAACCAAAGCGGGATCCTACATGATCCACCTCCCAGAATATTGGAAATAAAAGCACGAATAAACAAATGGGACCTAATTATAATTAAAAGCTTCTGCACAACAAAGGAAACTATAAGCAAGGTGAAAAGACAGCCTTCAGAATGGGAGAAAATAATAGCCAATGAAGCAATGGACAAACAATTAATCTCAAAAATATACAAGCAACTCCTGCAGCTCCATTCTAGGAAAATAAACAACCCAATCAAAAAGTGGGCCAAAGAACTTAACAGACATTTCTCCAAAGAAGACATAAAAATGGCTAACAAACACATGAAAAGATGCTCAACATCACTCATTATCAGAGAAATGCAAATCAAAACCACAATGAGATATCACTTTACACCACTCAGAATGGCTGCAATCCAAAAATCTACAAGTAATAAATGCTGGAGAGGATGTGGAGAAAAGGGAACTCTCTTACACTGTTGGTGGGGTTGCAAACTAGTACAGCCACTATGGAAAACAGTGTGGAGGTTCCTTAAAAAACTGCAAATAGACCTGCCATATGACCCAGCAACCCCACTGCTGGGCATATACACCAGGGAAACCAGAATTGAAAGAGCCAAGTGTACCCCAATGTTCATCGCTGCATTGTTCACAATAGCCAGGACATGGAAGCAACCTAGATGCCCATCAACTGATGAATGGATAAGAAAGCCGTGGTACATATACACAATGGAATATTACTCTGCATTAAAAAAAAATTCATTTGAATCAGTTCTACTCAGGTGGACGGAACTGGAGCCCATTATTCAGAGTGAAGTAAGCCAGAAGGAAAAACAACAATACAGTATATTAACGCATATATATGGAATTTAGAAAGACGGTAACGAGAACCCAGCATGCGAGACAGCAAAAGGAACACAGATGTATAGAATAGACTCGTGGACTCTGTGGATGAGGGCAAGGGTGGGATGATATGGGAGAATGGCATTGAAACATGTTAATTATCATATGTGTAATCAATTGCCAGCCCAGGATTGATGCTTGGGGCTGGTGCATCGAGATTTCCTGGGGGGAGGGAGGAGGGAGGGAGGAGGGAGGGGGGTTCTGGAGGGGGAGCATATGTAAACCCATGGCGATATCATGTCATTGTATGGCAAAACTAATAAAAAAAATTGAAAAAAAAAAGAAAAGCACGACTAACCCTGTAACTAAGAAAAGTATTAAACAGTTTCATTGGTGAATTCTGTTAAGCATACAAGAAAGAGTAATTGCAATTCTATACCAACCTTTCAGTTTACGTCTGCATTTATCCAGCATTAAACTAGAAAAAATATTATTAAAAAATCCAACACAAAATCAATATCCTTCATACCTACAGACTCAGTAATTTGTAATAGATTATTTTTAGAACGTGTTTGGGTTTGTAGCAAAATTGAGGGGAGGGTATATGATTTCCCATATATCCTTTGCCCACACACTGATTATTCTGTATGTACAGTGCATTTGAACCAAAATGCCAGTATTCATTTGTATTTGCAGAAACTGACAAGCTGATTCTAAAATTTATATGGAAATTCAAAGCACCCAGAATGATTAAGCTTAAATAAAAATAATAGAATGGAAGAATATTTACAATAAAGATAGGAAATTAAACCAATAGAATAAATATGGAGTCCAAAAACTCATGCTAATTTGGTCATCTGATTTACAACAAAGGCTCCAAAACAATTCAACAGCTAATGGTAAGTCTATACAATTTTTTTTCACTTTTTTTTTCATTTTTTCACTAAAAAAGAGGCCACTGATATCGAAAAAAAATTAACTTTGACCGCTACCACATAGAGAACAAGTAATGTGGACCGAAATGTAAACCATGGACTGTAAACCATCTGGAAGAAAGCACTAGAAGTTTTAGTTTGGCAGATTTTTTAAATAAACAAGGCAAACAATAAAAGTGGACATGGACAAGCAGAAAAGTTTTGCTTCATCATAATTAAACATCACTGTTCATTAACAAACACTGTAAGGAATGGAATCACAATCCATGGATATTTGCAATATACATGTCTGTCAAAGGTATTTTAATTATAATATATTGTATAAAGAAATACTACAAATCAGAAACAAAGAAAACCAATGTATAAAAACTGGAGAAGAGACTTGAAGCGATACCTCACAAATATAAAAATAAGTAATAAACAGAAAGTTTTCAGCATCATTAATCATCAGAAAATTGCAACTTAAAACCGTGAGCTACCACTACATATTACTGGAGAGGTAAAGTTAAAAAGACTGAAATTACATGAGGATATTTTTCATGTTTTCAGGGGTCTTCTAAAGCATCACGCACCTATCTGTAATGTTTGGAGAAACATGGGAAACACTTGTCTGTCCTGATATATGACACTGTTAGACCTATAATATGGTAATACCATCTGCCCCATACTCTTTTCCTAAAATTTTGTTTTATTTAGTTCCTGTACCTGAATGCTTAGCAAGTGCTCTCCTCTAGATATATTTAGAGATTACAGATAGACATGCAATCCACACCAAGATTCCATTGTAATCTGTACTGTTTCATGCCCTCCACATGCAGCTGCCAGAGAGAAGAGCTTCCCGCATTTAGATTTATGCTCCCTCTTCTGCAACAGACCACGTGGGCACCGCTGCACCCGCCTTAGACTAACTGTACAATTAGAACTGTGATAGAAAGTCCCTGAGTGAACACAAGCTCCCTTGTGACATGATTAACTCCAGGGACTCTAGGCAACAGGAGCCAGTCACAAAGTGCAAACTAATTAACTTTGGAGGACACGAATGAGGACGAGGGAGGTCAAGCAGCTGGCATGGTGGCCGCAGAGCCCAGAGCAACAGAAATGAAAGTTCAGCTAAAGCAGTAGAAACAGAAACTTTGTCAAATTGAATTTTGTGATTTTCTCTCTGATTCTCTTGTCATTTTCTCTGGACTATATATATATATATGTAGGTATATGTATATATGTGTGTGTGTGTATACATATATATATAGAGAGAGAGAGAGACAGAGAGAGACAGAGTGGTAGGAGTGCAGGAAAGAAAGAAAATGTTATAATTATGCAAACACAAAAAGTATGGTAAGTGAAAATAGCAATATTTTGAAATTTATAGTAGAGCATATTGTTCAGTGGGCAGATAACTGAACACTTACAGGGAGCCTGCTAAAGGGGAAAGTTCATGTTCTCACTGAATCTTTTTGTTTCCTTTTCTTCCAGTTATTGAAAGCACAGAGGATATGGGTCCAAGGGTAAAGAAACTGCTTTTCTGGCAAAGTTGCCATTCACTCCCTGAATATACGAAACATGGGAAGTAAAAATATAAACACAAACAACAAAGATGAAATAAAAATAGTGGATAAAAATAATGATGCCATACCTATAGTTTATGGAGCTAAGAAAAGAAAAAGACTTCTGGAATCACAAAATGGAACATCAACCTTCTCCCATTTAATCCTACCACATGCAATCTGAAAAAAAAAATGCTTCTCAACATTCTTGTGACTTTTTACTGATGTAAATTATTGCTAAATGGCAAAATCACAACAGAGTACAGTCCCTCACTGGATGTGTTCTAGAAATTTAAAAATATATGCTGGCATTTCAGTAGAAATCTGTACAATGATCCATGTTGCTGTTGCTTAGTTGCTAAATCATGTACAAATCTTTTGCAACCCCGTGGAAAAGAGTTGAAGCCTGCTAGGCTCCTCTACCTGTGGTATTTTCCAACAAGAATACTGGAGTGGGTTGCCATACTCTCCTCCAGGGGATCATCCAGACCCAGGGATTGAAACTGTGTCTCTTGCGTCTCCTGCATTGGTGGGTGGATTAGTCTACTGAGCCACCTGGGAAGCCCACAATGGTCCATACTGACAATAAATATTAATGATTTTTACAGACTAGTTAGAAAATGCAGTAGGACACTTGAAATATAATGTTTTTATCCCTGTGTGAGTGTAACTGTAGAGAAAAATGAGGAAGATAAATGATTGCCCCTCCCCATTGTGTAGTTCAGGACACACTGAGCCAAGGAAATGGGACGGCAGTTTGGGGAAAAGCCTCCCAGTAATCCAGTATCTTTGAACCATGCTGTAAAATATATGTGACAAAGCATACCAGTTAAAGCCCCCTGGACAACTGACAAACAAAGTAGACCTACTCTGAGCACTTAATAATCTTGTGAAATAGCTGGAGACAGCAGTTAGAAACCTCACAGCACACACATGCAACGCAATCTTGCAGATTCACAACAAACATTATCATATTATACAATATTGGAAACTATGGGGTAAAAAAAAAAAACAACTCTCATCCTTTGTTAAACCCACAGGTTCCTGCTTTTTCTTTAATCCACAGGATCCCATCTCAAATGTCATTTTTAAATGGAAAAACTTTTTAAGGTGTGCTGATTCATGGTGTACATATTTATAGATGTATCTCTTTAAGTGGTGAGATTACTGGCAACAAATAATTTTCTTCTTCAAATATTTGCAAATATGGGCTAAGCAGTGCTAAGTGAATGGGAACCTGTAGAAGTGTCCAATGAATTCAGAAAGGACACTTAGTTTAGCTTCCTCACAGGGACTCTCGTCCACTCTAACGTTCCCATCCTAAAGAGTAGTTTAAATGGTCAGTAGAGCATCCCCACCTGTGACAGAGCAGGTACAAAGGTGGTGAATGGCATGTGAGTGGCTTCTGTCTACTCTGGAGGGCAGAGAAGATGAACAGATGGGTGCTATCTTGGGCAGGGCTCTATCTATGATTTTTAGATTTATCTGTAATCTTCAGAATGTTGTCAGTGCATTAGAGGACTGCCAGTGAGTCCCAGCTTAAGTGTCAAACATTCTTTACTAACCTTGGCCTGGAAATAAAAGCAGAGCTTTGCCGGATTAAGTTGTTAACGATTCACTGATCCGAAGAGATTATTATGACAGTCAAACCAAATTTCCTGTTTGGGAACTAGTAAATGACACTGAACTACTTTTCTGATGTAACAGGAAAAAATCCTGAATCCTACTGCCATAAGCTCTAAAGTGTTTTCAAGTGTTAGTATTTTGTTGTGCCTATACTTTGATTTCTCTTTGCTTTGGTTTTCTCTGTTCTTAACAGTCCAATTTACATAGCTCTATACGCCCACTGAATCCATAAAAAATACCTCATTGTATCTCTAATTTCAGTTGATACATTATGCATATATCCTAATATCTTAAGCCTGCTATACTTTTACATCTACATTAAAATGTGGAGGCAAAGCTTGACTTTGTACTGTGTCAGTCTACTTACTTTCCATGCTGGTGCTGAGAACCATCCAAAGTAGCTTGTTCCTGGCATCATCAGTGCAGCCTGTAAGAAGACAGTCCTGGGGGCAGATCACTAGAGGTGCTTTAATCCTTCAGACAAGTTTTCAATACTGTTTACACCAGGGACTTTTCTTGTACAAATCCTCTTTACACAGACAAGAATAACACGGCAAGGAACCATTTGTCTCTGATCTCTGCAAAGAAGGAGAGCAAACGGGAACCCGTAGGGGGTTTTCCATCTTTTAAACATATCAGGAGGAGATTAATCAAAGATCTCTCTGCTGCCTGATGTACAATCAGTTACTTAGCTGCAGTGCCACTGATCAAGTTATGGCAGAATCACAGGATCACAGCACCCACCATGGTGCATGGCTGGAACAGAAACCTAGCAGGTATGTGCTCACAAAGAAACAGCTGGACGGTTAGCTCACTATTTCCTAAACAGTCTCAAACACAGTGCCTTAAGATCTTTGTCCTCAGTCCATAGCTGGCCTTCTCTCTGTGGATATTCTCTGTCTTATCATTGTGCCCATGATTTAAGCAATGTTTCTGTTGTACATCATACACACACAGGGTAGTTTCATGGATGTGAGCTCAGTGCCCATATGTCACATGTGAAAATAAGGGGTATGTGTTGAGATGGATGGTATGAAATGTTGAATGTGATGGCATTTTACTGAATGCACTATTGGTAACAACACTTTGTGTTACTGGCATCTGTAGTGCATGGGCAATAGGGTGAAAATCCCATGCCCCTTAAAATAAATCTAGAACAGCTATACTATGTTTAACAACCTCTTGGAAATCAATTCAGTCACCAGAGATTCCCAAACATCTCTTCAATCAGAAAACACTTTTTGGGGCTAGAAGTATTTTCTGTCCTGGAAGCAAACACATGACTGTAGATGACCTAAGAATCCCTGTCTCCCAATCTTCGCTATGTTTTCCTGACACATGTCAGTTGAATAATCAAGGATTACTCTCTATCTACATTCAGCACTCCTCAGTCTCTCACCTAAAACTCATCTTCCACAAACCTCAGTGGGTAAGGCAAGGCCATTCTCACCAGATCCTCTACTCCATAGTTTATGATTCAAATTGAATACACAAGATAGCTTGTTTTCAACAGATTTCCGAGTGGGGCCAATAGACTTCCATCCACCATCCACAAGCATAACATCCCATAAACCTTTCAACAGCAGCTCAAAGGCAGAGGAATAAGCCTGCCATACAATCCACACAAAAAGGCAAAGACAGAAAGGTACAACATTAAAGAATGAAAACACACACAATTAGACAAGAACTAATTGGAAAATGATGAGCAGTAGTTCACTCAAATCTGTACATCTGTGATTTCCTCTAAATGGCTCTTTTCCTAGGCAACAATTTGTGCATAATGAATTCATTTTTAGCATCACATAACTTTATTTTGGGGGTGTGAACACTTTGCGAAACTACATAAGGCAGTGAGATCATGAAGAAAAAAATTTTTTTACTCTGAAGGTGTCAATTTGAATGTAATTACAGCACATATACATGAAGCAGCAAACAAATCAAGACAGAACTTAAAACCCTCCTAAGCTTTTGATAGAAAAATTATGTAACGAGGAATAATACTCTGATTGGACTATTGTCTTTCTTTTAGAATATGGGAGAAATTGAAGGCAGTGTCTGTATGGCAACTGACTTATATATGGATAAAATAAAAAGAGTTTTTCAGCAAATTCTCTCTTTCCTCCGTCAGACTGTGCAGGAAGCATACTGACCAATGAAGATGGGTTTCAATGAAAAAAAAAAAAAGACATCAAAACCAAAAAACCACAATACCCATAAAACACTGGGTCTTGCTGCATCTGTCTTATGATATGAATAGCTTGATAGATGACTGGAAATCAAATGATCCCTGAAATGCTCTTTATAAGTCCCCTCTCTATCTATATGATAAGAATAGGGATGTCCAGGTGTTAAGGAACTGACCTTAATTAAGTCACATATTGTTAGAGGAAAAGTCAGAGATTAGAGCCCCGGGCTAGGGTCTCTGCACAACATCTCATTGTTATTAATTTGAGTGTTTGTTTACTTTTCTGATATTTATTCTGTGGAACAGGTAATACACAAATGTATGCAAAGAATGTGAAGTTCATTTGTCCCCATCTATCCAATGCTCCTCCTCAGAAGTACCAAGCTTTACTTATTTCACATTTATTTTTATTTACAAGCATTCATACCCATAGATACACATTCATCTATTCCTACTGTTTTACTTAAAATACGTATACAGCTGCCTCTTTCCCTTAAATGCTCCCTACTGGGTTCTCAATTTTATTGATGTACATAATTTATTTAACAAGTCTTCCATTAATGGGTATTTATGTCTCATCCAATTTGTGTTTGTATAAACCACGCTGCAACAATCTGTGCATGCCTCATTTCCCACAGGTGAAAGAATATCAGCAAAATAACTGCTAAGGAGAAAAATTCTGCTAGATCAAAGTAATTTCCATACTTATGTTTGTGTATATGTGAACACACAATGGGTACTGTAAAAATTATCTTCCACTGAGTTCTGCCAATTTATCCTTCATGAACAATAAATGAGACAGTCTGTTTTCCTATTTTCTGGTGGGAAGTCTACCTACCTATCTATTCATCTATCATCTTTACCACTTAACTAGGTGAAAAATTGTCAATTGTTTTTAAATTTTTATTTCTTTTATTAAAAGGGAGTTTGAGCATCTTTTCCTAGGTTTAAGAAACAATGTTTCCTTTTCTGAATGTGTGTTTAACATACATAGTATATATAAATCCACACAGTTATATACATTATATGCACAATATATGCTATATATCATAGGTATATAAAACTACTATATATACTACATATTATAGGTATTATATATATTATAGGTATTACAATATTATAGGTATTATATATAACTATTACATATGTACTATAAATACTATATATTGGAAAAGACCCTGATGCTGGAAGGACTGGGGGCAGGAGGAGAAGGGGATGACAGAGGATGAGATGGCTGGATGGCATCACTGACTCAATGGACATGGGTTTGGGTAGACTCCGGAAGTTGGTGATGGACAGGGAGGCCTGGCCTGCTGTGGTTCATGGAGTTGCAAAGAGTCAGACACGACTGAGAGACTGAACTGAACTGAACTGGTAAGTATTATAATGTTATAGTTATTATATAAATTACATACTTAAAATGCACAGTACACACAAAACGATTGATCCTGGATCACAGTGGCTATTATATATATTATAAGTATTATACATAACTATTATGTATGCACTATATATACTATGAGCATTATAATATTATAGGTATTACGTATACTATAGGTATTATATAAACTACATACTTAACACGCACAGTACACACACAAGGACAGATCCTGGAATCACAGGGGCCCTCCAGGAAACCCAAGCAAACCTGAGGGCCCCGGGTGCCCACGGCTCAGCCCGCAGGGCAGCAGAGCCACCTCAGGCCACGGTCACCATTGTCAGACCAGCTCCCTTCCCACCTGAGCTGCCCGGTCACCCGCACACACGCCTGGTAGAGACTGGGAAGCCGCTGGGGCCCCCAAAGGGTCGCCTCTGCTTCTGCGGTGCTCGCCCCTCGGCCCTCCGTTGGGCACCGTCCACTGGGAACTCGGGGCCTGGTCTGGGGCCGGACACCCTCACCTGACTAAAGCCCTTGTCTAACGCCCCCATGTTGTAATGCAGGCTCAGCCGTAAGCTGGGGTCCCGATGTAAACCCAGGGCTCAGAGGTAACCCTCCAAGTTGTAAACCTGGGGTCCCGACGACAGCCGATGCCCGGAGGCTGCGCTCCAGGCCCCAGTGGGGAACGCCCAGGGCCTCGCCTGCCTCAGGCCTGACAGCCGTCCTCAGGCGTTTGCACCTGACGGAACGCCCTGACCAAACGCCGGCTGGCAGGTGCCTCGGGGACAGGAGGCCGCGCGAGGTGAGGGTGTGTGTCTCCCGGGGTGGGGTGACAGTGCAGGTCTCCTTTTGCTCTGGCGGAGAGGGCGCTGGCTGAGATGGCCGCCCCAGCCCGGGGGCCCTGGAGCCTGCAAGTCCTCACTCCGCGCAGGGGCTTCTCCAGGGCCGCGTCACCGGCCCCCTCCCTGTGACCATTCACAGTGTTTCTGGGTTTTGGCTTCGAAGACTGCGGCTGTGATGTAGCTTTCCTCCTGTTTTCTGAGCTTTGAAACATACCTTAATCGGAGTTTACGTCAGATTTTCTGCTGGTTCTTTAGTGACTTTGTTTACTTACCATAAACTTTGAAGATAATGATGACCTCCTTCAAAAGGTCCCATGCAGGCACCACTGCACTCAGCACCCCTGACCCTGTAGCAGGCCAACGCTGACCCACACCTCTGCCAGAGACTCCTGGACACTCCTGGGCAACTGTGAGCCAGTCTCTTGTAGGGTCACTGCTCCTTTCTTCTGGGTCCTGCTGTGCACAAGGTTTTGTGTGTGCCCTGTAAGAGTCCGTTTCCCAAGTCCTGCATAAACTCTGGAGGCTCTATGATGGGGTTAATGGCGACCTCCTCCTAGAGGGCTTATGCCATACCCAGGTCTGCTGCACCCACAGCCCCTGCAGCAGGCTGCTGCTGATCCGTACCTCCGCAGGGGACACTCAAAGGTAGGTCTGGCTCAGTCTCTGGGTCCTGGGGCCCACAAGGTTTCGTTTGAGCCCTCCGAACATCTCTGGTGGGTATGGGGTTTGATTCTATATGCAATTTCATCCTCCTACCGTCTTGCTGGGGCTTCTCCCTTGTCCTTGGGCATGGGGTATCTCCTCACAGCTGCTCCAGTGGGAGCAGGAGTTGGTGATGGATAGGGAGGCCTGTGGTGCTGCAGTCTATGGGGTGGCAAAGAGTTGGACAGGATTGAGTGGCTGCACTGAGCTGAACCATAAGCTTTGTTTCTCAACTCAGAAGCTTTTTGACCTAAGATGTGAATTTTCTTAATTCCTTATTTTCCCCCAAGTTTCTAGCAAAATTTCAATATATTTAGATGACTGATCTGTTTTAAGATAATTTTTGTATATGGTGGAGGTAGGGGGCCCACTGTCATTCTTTTCAATGTGGATGTCCAGTTATCTGAGTACTATTTATTAAAGAGATTATTTGTCTGAGTTGACGGGTATTGTCTTGCTTGCCAAAAATCAACTGGACATGGGTCTATGGGTTTATTTTTAAATTCTCAAATCTATTTCATTGGATTACAATGTCTGTACTTATGGCAATACCATACCAATTTTTTATTACTGTAGCTAGTCTTTGATTGATTTCCAGAGTCCTGAAAGTGTTGACTATGAGAATTTTTGCCATTTTCTTGTTGGTTTTATGGAGATGCAAATTTTCAGCGCTTGTTATAAGCCCATCTTGGATGAACATAGTATTATTTTTTGCCTGTAAATGCAAAATTGTTAGATATCCATTCAAATTTATCATTATAAAGGCATTCACCTGTCACTCTCATTTTGTTTTTCTGTCCTTAATAAAGGCTTGATATTCAAGTTGCAACTCTGACATTTTTTTGGGTGTTTGTTTTGGTTACAATTGATATTTTTTAACATCATTTTAATTTTGAACTTGGAAATTAAGTGTAATTGGAGGCATTCTCTTCTATTTGTAAAAAAGTTTATTTTGCTGTGTAATATACATAGAAGTGCAAATATCCTAGAAGTGTGCTTTTCAACTATCTTTCACAGTCTTGACACACTGGTGTAAATAGCATCCAGCTCAAGGAAAAGAACATTACTGAAGCCTCAAAATTCTGCCCACATTTCCCTTCAGTTGTTTGCATACTTTAAGTGTAAACTTTATCTTGACTTCTAATAGTATAGGTTAGTTTTGCCTGTTTTTTTTTTCTTTTATGTACTGGATCAGTTCAGTTCAGTTCAGTTGCTCAGTTGTATCTGACTGCCACCCATGGACTGCAGCATGCCAGGCCTCTCTGTCCATCACCAACTCCTGGAGTTTACTCAAACTCATGTCCATTGAGTCGATGATGCCATACAGCCATCTCACTCTCTGTCATCTCTTCCCATCTTCAATCTTTCCCAGCATCAGGGTCTTTCCAAATGAGTCAATTCTTTGCATCAGGTGGCCAAAGTATTGGAGATTCAGCTTCAGCATCAGTCCGTCCAATGAATACTCAGGACTATTTCTTTTAGGATGGGCTGGTTGGATCTCCTTGCAGTCCAAGGGACTCTCAGGAGTCTTCTCCAACACCACAGTTCAAAAGCATCAATTCTTCCACACTCAGCTTTCTTTATAATCCAACTCTCACATCCATACATGACTACTGGAAAAACCATAGTTTGACTAGATGGACCTTTGTTGGCAAAGTAATGTCTCTGCTTTTTAATATGCTGTCTAGGTTGGTCATAACTTTTCTTCCAAGGAGCAAGGTCTTTTAATTTCATGGCTGCAATCACCATCTGCAGTGATTTTGGAGCCCCCCAAAATAAAGTCTCTCACCATTTCCCCTGTTTCCCAATCTATCTGCCATGAAGTGATGGGACCAGATGCCATGATCTTAGTTTTTTGAATGTTGAATTTTCAGCCAGCTTTTTCACTCTCCTCTTTCACTTTCATCAAGAGACTCTTTAGTTCTTCACTTTCTGCCATAAGGGTGGTGTCATCTGCATATCTGAGGTTATTGGTATTTCTCCCGGCAATCTTGATTCCAGCTTGTGCTTCTTCCAGTCCAGTGTTTCTCATGATGTACTCTGCATATAAGCTAAATAAGCAGAGTGACAGTACACAGCCTTGACGTACTCCTTTCCTGATTTGGAGCCAGTCTGTTGTTCCATGTCCAGTTGCTTCCTGACCTGCCTACAGATTTCTCAGGAGGCAGGTCAGGTGGTCTGGTATTCCCATCTCTTTCAGAATTTTCCACAGTTTGTGGTGATCCACACAGTCAAAGGCTTTGGCATAGTCAATAAAACAGAAGTAGATGTTTTCCTGGATGTACTGGATATAAATTATATAATCACTCTTTCTTTTGTGTCACTTATTTTGTTAAACTTTATGTTTGGGTGTTTATTTCATTACATGTGTTGTTTTAGAACATTCATTCCTGTTATGAATATTATTTTGTTAAGTAAATATACCCTGATTATCCAGTCTTCTGCTGAAGAGCCCTTGAGTAGTTCCATTTTATGGATGTGAGGAATAGTGCTGTTAGGAACATGCTGGCTTATCTCGTGGTACATATATGTTTGGTTACATGTTTATTAAGTGTAATCTTAAAAGTGAGATTGCTGTGCACAACGATGAGTATGTTCAGTTTTTGTAGGCATGGACAAAGCATTTTCTAGCAATGTTCCCAGTTCATTGATATGCTCTGTAATACTTTGCATTAATCTTTATGTAAATTTTGGCTGCTCTAGTGAGTGTTATGTTTTATTGCATTTTTTATTTTCATTCCTTTGACTGTTAATCAAGTTGAGTGCATTTCATGTGTTTATTTGTCATTTGCATATATTTTTTCGATTACCTTTACAAGTCTTTTTTCCAGTATACTACTAAATTTTCTGTTTCCCATAGTGATTTGTAAGAATTCTTTACATATTGTGGATACAAGAGTCTTTTGTTTGTTGTATATATATACATTACAAATGTCTTCTCATACTTTGGGTTTTTATTCTGCTTTAATAAACAGAAGTGCTTCCCTGATAGCTCAGCTGGTAAAGAATCCTCTGCAACGCAGGAGATCCCAGTTTGATTTCTGGGTTGGGAAGGTCCGCTAGAGAAGGGAAAGGCTACCCACTCCAGTATTCTGGCCTAGGGAATTCCATGGACTATATTAGTCTATGGGGTTGCAAAGAGTCAAACATGACTGAGTGACTTGCACTTAATAAACGGAAGTTCTTAACTTTGAAATAGTCAGCTTATCATTTTTCTTTGTTAGTATTATTTTTCTGTCTTAGGAGGTATTTGCCAAAACCACAATCACTGTTCTCCACTTTTGTTAAAGCATGATTTTTTTTTCCCCACCCAAATCTGTAATTCCTTGATTTTTGTCTATAAGGTAAGATAAGAATTGAATTTTGTTTACAGTTTGAGATAAGGATTTAACCTTTTTTTTTCTCTAGGGGATCTCATTGTGGTGGAAAATTCTGATATGCCCTCTGAGATCCCAGCCTTTTGTGCCTAGCATAGTCTCTTCCCCTAGAATAGGTGATTGATTAGACTATGTTACAGAACAAAGGTAAAGTGATTTTTCAGATGTCATTAAGCTGACTTTGATTTAATTAGAAGGGAGACTATTTTAACTGGCTCTGATCTAATCAGATGAGCTCTTCAGAGGGCCTTTGCCCTTTTTGAAGGAAGAGCTCCAAAGTGTGAGAGAAATTTTCCTGTTGACTTTGAAGGAGTGTACTTCTATTTTGGAGAGGGGCCCACATGTGAGGGGATAGGAGTTTCTATCAAATGAAGGCTTGAACCCAACAACCAAAAGGAAGTGTATTCCAACAACCATGACCCAGAGCCTTAAATGAGTCTCCAGCCCTGACCACCAGTTCCTGTGCAGCCTCCTGTGTGGGGCCCTGAACAAAGCCCAGCTCACCTGTATCAGTATCCACAGAAAAGGTGAGTAATAAATTTGTATTGTTTTAAGCCAGTACATGTGTGATATATATATATATATATATATATATATATATATATATA